>LGTU01000089.1:0-62854 GCA_001314425.1 Phytophthora pluvialis | reverse complement strand
CAACTCTCAACTCGCCCTACAAGCCGAGATATTGAAAAATGTATGCCCCAAAATGGGGGGTCCTAATGATTTGGCGCGCACGGTATGGGCAAAGAGTAAAACCAAAACATGCATCTACTGTATTTGGAGTACTAACTAGGATACTTACGCCTCGTGCGCTCTCTCAAGTCCGCCTAGAATGGAATCAAGGTCGTCCAGCTCGGCACAGAACTCCTCCACCTCGGCGGGCGTGAACTGCGCCGTCCTCTCGCTGAAAATGGCTTCCAGACGGCCTTGCTGCTCCGCCGAGAAACTCGCGTCGCAGTAATACTCGATCATCTCCTGCGCCTGCTTGGGGTTCATGTGCCCCAGCAGCAACTTCTTGTTCACGCGGCCAGGGCGTACAAGTGCCGGGTCAAGCTTCTCCGGGTGGTTCGTAGTCATGATCACGATACGGCCCGGGCAGTCGACGACGCCGTCCAGGACGTTCAGCAAGCCCGACAGATTCAACTTGTCTTCGAGACCCTTCGGCTTGAGCATGGGGCCCATGAGCCCCGCCATCCCGTCCTCGGGGTCCTCCTCCATCGCCTTCTTCTGGCTATCAAACATGCGGCCGGCCTTGCTCGGCTTCTGCTCGCTGTCGTTACGGGCATTCACGATGGAAGACGCGCAGTCAATGTCCTCCATGACGAAGACAACATCTTCGAAATCCATCTCCACGGGCGAGTCCAGCCCTTGCACAGCGAACTTCATATCGAACAGCGCGTCGAGCAACTGCTGGTTCGTGTGGATCTTGCCGAGAGAGATCGTCACAATGTGGCGCCGTGTGTGCTGAGCGATAGCCTTGATGAGACTCGTCTTACCCGTACCGGGCGGACCGTGCAGCAGGAGCCCAAGCTTGTACGGGAACCCCTTGATGGCGAACTTGCCGGACTTGTTGGTGAAGTTGTTGAGCAGCTGCACCACGTTCTCCTTCTCCTGGAAGAAGAGGTTCTCGAACGTCTTCTCCTCGCCCAGCGCGTACCGCTTGTACGTCACCCTCGCCTCCTTCTCCAGAATGCTGGGGCCGCCAGTCTGAATGTAGTAGTAGCGGAGCGTGTCCTTGGCGTACCGCTTGCGCTCCATGTCCTGGTATCGCTTGAACGCGCGCTGGATGAGCGCGTCGATGCGCTCCGAGCCGTCGGGCAGCGTCGAGAAGAACTTGAAGTTGACGTTGGTCTCCGAGAGCGTCTTGGTCTTCTTCTCCTCCTTGTCCTCGGGCTCCACCGTCTCGTGCTTGAACTGGATGCCTTCCTCCACCTCGATCCACTCGTTCTCCTGGGGAAGAGCCTCCCAGCTCAGACCGTCCACGGCGCCGCAGTAGCCGTCGTCTGAGTCCGAGTCGTACGAGGAGGACACGCTCGTGTCGCCGTCGTTGTCGCTGTCGCTCTCCTCCTCGAGCGTCTTGGTTTTCTTCTGCGGCCGGTGCAGCAGGTCGTACTTGGCGTCCTTGTTGGTCAGGTCCAGCACGTCCGCCAGGTAGAGCGAGATGGCCTTCTGCAGCAGGTGGTTCTTCTGCTCGTAGTCCCAGATCTTGTGGCCCTCGGAGCTGAAGCGCTGCGTGATGCCGATGATCCGGTACACGCCCTCGGGCTCCTTCTTGCCGAAGACAAAGCCGTGCAGGTGGCTGAGCAGCGAGTCGCTCGAGCCCTGCAGGTGCGTGATGAGCTGCTGCACGAGCAGCGACACGACCAGGCACACGAAGGCGTCCACCGCGACGTGGCCGGTGCTAAGGCTGCGCAGGAGCTCGTCCGTGGGGTCGAGCGGGGCGCTGTCCATGCTGGCAAGAGTTGGCTTGGCTTGGCTGCTTGGCGTGCGAGGTACGTGAGTGGCGGCGGCGGTGGGTTGCCACTCAAGCGGTAAAAAGAGAAGTGAGCTACCGGAGCGAAAACTTTCGAAAGCTTTCCGCTCTCATGTGGAACAGCCACCGTCGTTGCAGCCGGCGTCTGCCTGTATCATATGGACGAACGTCGAATGAAGGTCTCCGACCCGTGTTAGACGATGCCTGTGTGCTCCAATCCCTGTTTACTGTTGTGTGCGCAGTCCATCGTCACGTAGTACCACAAGCTGTTGCATACAAACATGCAGCAAAAGTATCATATTGCTTGCAGAAACGCATTCTACGTCTTATGACAGGTTTCAATCCACCATCATTCACGGCAACTTCAACGAGCGCCGCTGATTGGCTGGTGAATGCCTCTTCGACCGAAATGGGTTCACCACGTCACTACAGCTGACACGCATGAAGTGACTTTTTGCTGGAAGAGTCTGGAAGCCTCTTCGCCATTGCATTGGTCGTCCATTTCCCAACTTGCGCCGAGTCGCACACCGCCCTCAACCTTATCCATCCGTAGTCGACCGCCAGCCATGAGCTCCACGGCCGTCGAGTTCGGACTCATCAACACCTTCCGCACGCACAACGTGCTGGTCGACACGCTGCTGTGCATGCTCGTGCCGCTGCTCATCCAGAAGGTCGTGGCCTACGTGCAGCAGTCGCCCCAGTCCCTCCTCGCCATGCTCCGCCACCTCCTCTTCCCGCAGAAGGACGAGCGCCGCGTCTCGCGCTCCATCGAGGTCAAGCAGCGCTTCAACCGCTGGGGCAAGGTCTGGGACTACGACCAGAAGAACCACCTGCTGCAGAAGGCCATCTCGCTCTACCTGGCCGACGTGCTCGACCTCAAGAGCAGGAACGCGCAGTACGAGCTGCTCGAGAAGACCACGAAGGCGCTGCTGGACGCCGCAGTCAGCGAGTCCGACTGCTCCACGACGGGCTCCGAGTCCTCGGACTGCGGCGACGACGACGACGAGTACTGCGGCGAGGTGAACCGCTTGAACGTCGAGGCGCTGCCCCCGCTCAACGAGTGGATCCAGATCGAGCCGGGCGTCTCCTTCAAGCACGAGACCGTCACGCCCGAGAACGCGGGAGACAACAAGGTCACCGTCAAGGAGTCCACCATCAACTTCCGCTTCGAGTCGACGCTGCCCGACGCGTCCAAGCGCATCGACGCCATCATCGACCGCGCCTTCAAGAACTACCAGGCCATCGAGCGTCGCAAGCACGTGCAGGACAAGTCCCGCTACTTCTACATCCAGACCGACACGGCAGCTGCCAACACCGGTGAAGGCGACGCCAATGCTGCTCCCGTGGTCGCCTACAAGCGCTACGCGCTGGGTGAGGAGAAGACGTTCGAGAACCTCTTCTTCCAGGAGAAGGAGCAGATTCTGCAGCTGCTAGACAGTTTCGAGACGCACTCGGGCAAGTTCGCCATCAAGGGGTTCCCGTACAAGCTCGGGCTCCTGCTGCACGGCCCGCCCGGCACGGGCAAGACGAGTCTCATCAAGGCCATTGCGCAGTACACGAAGCGCCACGTGGTCACCATCTCGCTGGGCAAGATCAAGACCAACCAGCAGTTGCTGGACGCACTCTTCGACATGAAGTTCGCCGTGCAGGGCTTGGACTCGCCCATCGAGATGGACTTCGAAGACGTCATCTTCGTCATGGAGGACATCGACTGCGCGTCGTCCGTTGTCAAGGCACGCGCGGGTGAGGTGGAAGACTCACCTGGCAAGACCGACGACGCTGCTGCTACTGCGGGCGCCGACAAGCCAGCGCAGTCCGAAGACGATAAACTGGTGTCCAACATGATCAAAGTGTGTCTCGAGGACGAGAAGAAGTACAACATGCGCAACGACAAGCTCAGTCTGTCGGGGCTGCTCAACGTGCTGGATGGCGTCATCGACTGCCCGGGCCGCATCGTCATCATGACCACGAACCACCCGGAGAAGCTCGACCCGGCGCTCGTGCGTCCAGGCCGCGTGAACAAGAAGCTGCTGCTGAGCTACATGGGCTGCACGCACATCCAGCAGATGATCGAGTACTACTGCGTCGCCAAGCTGGACGAGGCCCAGGTCCGGCGACTGAGTGAGGCCTTTGAGACCTCGTCACAGGCGTTCACGCCGGCAGAGATCGAGGAGCTCTGTGCGGAGTATGACGACGCGGATGCCGTGCTGGGAGGCTTCGAGCGGCTCGCTGCGAAGAACTGAACGCTGGACTCCTTGTCTTCTGTACCATGCTAGACTGCATTTCATCCAGTTAAAGAGTTAATCCTCACTACTCCAAGTGGTTCATCCATTTCATTCAGCTCATGGTCGTTTCCAACTTTGCCAGATACTTCGTAGTAGTTAGTTTGTCAGTTGCTTAGCATCAACGTTGGTTGTTCTCCCACCGCATATTAGTACTAGTAGTAGTAGTAGCGATATTATCACTACTAACGCTACTACTTTGGGACTACTACCAAACCCTGCACACAACTGATCTCGATGGCCTGCGCAAGGCTCGCAGCGGTGCTGACCGCTGCCTTGTGCGGCCTCTCTGCAGCCTCCGCTTCCTCTTCTCCCGGTCCCCTGCAACCCGTAGCCACATCGCCACTGTTCACGCTGCGAACTTCTGGCGATCCGTCGCTCGTCTGGGCCGAGTACGAGCGCTTCCTGCTGTCCCGAAGCCGCTCGACGCCCCTGCTGCTCTACTTCGCGTCAAGCTGCCGCAGCGAGGAGGACGAGGAGGACGAGGAGGACGACGAAGACGACGGGGGGCTGCCGTTCGACACATCTACGGTCGACCAGGCGGCCTGTGTAGCCCATGGGGAACTGGTGGAGGCGGCCGTGGGGCTCGCGGCCGAGACGCTGTCCACGCCGCAGCAGCCCGTCGTCCGTGTCGACGCCCAAACGTGGCCCAAGATGCTGCTCTACGTAAGGATAAAGCGCGGGCTGCTGTCTGTGTGTGCTGCTCTATGGATATTAAAATGGGTTGGTGTCCGTGTATGACGCAGCACTTGATGTCCACGACGCCGTCGCTGCTGTGGGTGCCTGGCCGCGCGTCCGGCCGCTTCCAGCGCTATCCGCACGTGGAGACCAACTTCCTGGACCTCAGCGCCAATGGGTCGCTGTTTGCAGGCCTATTTGGTGAAGATGGCGCTGGTTTGCAGCTGAATGATGTGGCCAAGGAAGCGGCGGTGAGGGAGATCACGGCGTTTGTGCGTCTGTGCCAAGAACGGAGTGGGTATCTCACTCGAAACGCTCGCGGAATACTCTCGCCCACTGTGCCGACAACCCCTGACGACGACGCGTTCTCGGGCCTGGAACTCATTCCGATCCTGGCATTTTTGGCGTTCGTCGCCTTTGTGGTTAACGAGAACCGCGAGTTTGTTCTCGGAGTGGTGCGAACGCGGCTCTTCTGGTTCGTTCTCTGCTTGGGAGTCATTTACGTTGCGCTCAGCGGATTGTTCCACTCGATCATCCACCGTCGAGCCTGGTACTACTTTGGCCGAATGCACGGCTTCGTGTTCGTGTACCCGAGCTCGCGGCGGCAATTTGTGCTGGAAGGGCTGGTCAATGGCACGTGGAGTTTCTGGCTGTCATTGGGCGTGATGAGTATCTCGGACGTGGTGCCAACGCTAAAGTCCCGCCCGGCAAAGGAAGAAGTTATTCGTTGGTCGCTGCTGCTCGTGGTCATCTCGTATATGGCGCTGTACTTGACGTTCCTAATGAAGTACCGGTGGCTGGCCTAGAGTTGTCGATTTGAGCCGACAATGCATCGAGAGTATCAAAGTTTTGAACACGGTTGCTAGCCAGAGTGCAATGGTTTATATTGTGAAAGTAGCTAGATAACAACCGGGGACTCGACGACGAGCTCACTAGACGTTGCATGAGATAATCTGCTTGAAGACTTTGCACGTCGGTCTTCTTCCTGCGTTCGCCTTGGTCTCTTCTCCAGCCAGAGCGATACACCAGCGCTAGCATGGTAGAGATCTCAATGAGCGCTGCGACGACGCTCATCATTGCCGGGTCGGAATCCAGACCGAAGGTCGCGACAGCCACACCCAGCGACAACTCGTAGTTGTTGCTTGTGGCTGTAAACGCCAGGGTCACGCTCTGGGAGTGAGTAGCACCGCAACTTTGACTCATGAAGAAGGAGCCCGTGAACATGACGATGAAGTAGATCACGAACGGCACCATGGAAAACAGCACCGAGCCAATGGTGGTCGTAATGCGTTGGCTCTGAGAAGCGAACAGCACCACGATCGTGAAGAGCAGCGCGGCCACAGCCAGCACGTCCAAGCGAGGAGTGAACTTGTCGAAGTACCAATCATTCCCCTTCCAGCGGCGCAGAAAGACCCACCCGGCAATGCCGAGCACAAATGGAATGCCCATGTAAATCCCGACGTTGCTAGCCACTTCAGTCACGGAGATGTGGAGGTCTTGTTGCTCTTGTGAGTCCTTTTCGTCGATCCCCAGGACGCTAGGCATTGTGTTGAGGAAGAAGCTCGCGTAGAAGGAATAGAGCCCCATCGTCCAGACGGAGTTCACGGCGATGAGCGCCGCCCCATACTCGAGGTCGCCGCCAGCCAGGGCGATCCAGATCATCACCATGCCAATGCAGCGAGAGCAGCCCACGAGGCTGAAGCCGGCCATGAAGCCCGCGTCGTTGTGGAAGAAGCCAGCAGCCAACAGGAACATCAAGAAGGGGCCGACCACCCAATTCTGACAGCTCGTCAGCAGCAGCAGGCGCCAGTCGCGAAACACGGCGCCTACCAATTCCCAGCGCACATTGGCGAGAGGAGGGTACATCATGGCCAGCAGACCCGCCCCCACGAGCAGGTTCATGCTCCCCACAGTCGTGGACTCGATAAACGAATGCACGGCCGAGAGCTGTCCGAGGCCGACGCCCGCGCCCGCGGAGAGCAGAATCCAGAGCGACAGGAGCCGATCGAGCGCCGACAATTGGGCTGCAACGCCGCCGGCCTTGGGCGCGGCATCGCGGGCGGGAGGCCAGCGTCGTGGTAATAATTGGTCTCCACCATTGCGCTCCTCCTCGGCGCACTGGAATACACCAAAGTACTACTACTACTAGCGTTAGTATTATAATGATACATGTAGTACTAAGCGATGCTATGGCGGACAAGGTGAGGCGTAGCACAACTTGATCAAGTGCTGGTTTTGGTGCTATGACTTGCTACTTCCTGCCTAATGCCTAGTGAATATGGTTGCACGTCTTGCACTTCTTGTTCCAGACCTGGCGCGGGTGGGCCACGAAGACCTGGCAATTGCAGGCGCGGCAGACCCCCATCATGCGAGACCTCTCGGCCAGCACCTCTTTGTGCTCCTCGATGCCGCGCATGGCACGATCCAGCGCCTCATAGAGCGGCCTTGCAGCCACGGGCTGGCCTACAGCACCGCTGAGCAGAGCACTCGCCTCCAGGTCCTGTCCGTAGAACTTGCGGTTCAGGTCGTTCCGCGTTGCGATCACGGAGCCTTGGAGCGAGATGCCTGCGTACAGCCCCTTGCTGATCGAGTAGCTGTAGTTGCCGTTGAGCCCAGAGCTGCTGATCGCTGCGGCCGCGGCGGCCGATCGTCCGTACGGACCCACGGCGACGTCCAACCCTGCGCCCAAGTTCACCTGCGCCGAGTGGAAAACCTGCACTGCAGCAGGAGAGCCCAGAATGATCATGACCTCGACGATTTCTCCACCGATCTCGAAGCCTCCGCCCAGCCCCACCGTGCCGATAGCTGAAGGTGCAGACCACGACCCGTCCGGCAGGCGCGAGATCACGATACCCGTGCCGACCTTCCCGACAAGGAGGAAGCCGACCTTGACGATCGTCATGATGGCCAAGCCGTGTGCGTTCTCAAGCAGCGAGATCGGGATTGCTCTGTCCCCAGACGCTCCCGAGTCGTTCCGGAAGAAGTTGCCAACGATATCAGCGGCGTTCGTACACTCCTTCTCCAGAGAAGGCGAGAACGGCACGTGCAGTCTCGACTTGGCTTCGTGCGGGGCCGTCTCGGCGTTTGCCTTGGCGCATCGCGCCACGAGATCTTCCTGCAGGGGGCGCAACTGAGGCGCGCAGTGCAGACACGCCCGCTGCGGGATGGACGGATCATAGCCCCTGGCGCCTTCGATCTGGTCTCCTTCCGGGATCAAGAGCAGCAGCGGCGAGCAGTTGCCGCAGACGTAGCGTCCACAAGCACGGCTGCATGAGGAGAATGACACAAGAGTCGTTAGTATCCAATCCTCCCGACGCACACAATTAAAAACTCACCATTGGTGTCGCCGCTTGGTGACGTCGAAGGCCAGGCCGCAGACGTCGCAGTTGGGGTGGTCCGAGTACCGGCCCTTGAGGATCCCGGAGCCGCCGGAGGACGACAGCACGCGGCCGCCATTGGCCCCCGTCTGCGGTCCGCCGGTTGACGAAGCCGAGGAGACCGACGACAGGTTGCGGCCGTTGGCTCTGTCCACAGCTCCGTCTCCGTCCACGTACACGACGGGGATGGCTGGCGGCGGGTTGTTGTGGTGGGGCTGCTGCTGGTACAGAAGCGACTTCTGGTCGCGCTCTTCGAAGGACGCTTGCTCCTGGAACCGCGGCGGGACTCGCTGCTGCTGGAAACCAGCCTGGTCGGGCAGCGCGTTGGCGAACGGCGCGCCGCACTCGGAGCAGAAGCGGCCGCTAGGCGACTGCGCCCCGCAGCGAGAGCACTGGGGCATCGGGAAAGAGACTTTGCGTCGCTTGTTGCTGTTCGCAGAAGGTTGAGAAGTGCAGTGTCTCTGTGTCCACCACCTGGCGTAGGTGAGTTCTCCAAATCCAGCTCATGTGAGACTCACACCTCTCATGTCAATTCCGATATCCAGGATACATCATGGACTGGTGGACAAGTCAAGACTAGTGACGAAGCTCTTTTTCTGATTGATACGTGAAACGAGGTGCAGTCTGGCTGTTGCAACTACGGCTCTTCCTGCCACCTTCACTTACTCAACGCCAACTTGCAGGTCGAACGGTGTGTGCGGCCTATGCCACGAAACTAGCGGGCTCGACACCCACGCCGCCGCAATGCTGGTGCACGAGCTTGGCGAACTGCAGAGCGAGAGCGTCGGCGTCCTGCTGCGTGTCCGCCTCGGCGTACACGCGCACGGCATCCTCCGTGCCCGACGGGCGCACGAACGCGCGGCCGCGCATGTTGGCGTACTCCTGCAGAGCCGCGTCCAGAGCGGTGCGGAGGCTCTCGGGCGCCAGCACCTTGGTGTCGTCCTCCTCGTCCGACTTGATCACGCTGCGGTCCGCGACCTTGACCTTGGTCTGGCGGCTGGGCAGGTCGTTGTAGATGGCGTCCCAGTCGCCGATGCCCCAGTTCTTCTGCACCAGCAGCGCCTCCACGAACAGCAGGTCGCACATGGCGTCCCCCGTGGCCTGGTTCACGAGCTGCGAGGCCGCAAGCAGCTGCGACAGCGCCAGCTTCTTGCGCTCGTCGTGCAGCGTGTTCTCCCACTTGTGGAGCTTGTCCATCAGAGCGTCCTTGAAGACGACCGTGCCGTGGCCGTTGGCCTCGAAGTACACGGCCACGTCGAACTGCGTCGCCTTTTCGTGGCAGTACTTGACGCCAGTCTTGGCCTGCACCACGCGGATGTCCTGGGCCTGCAGGTACATCGTGGCGGCGCCGTTGGCGTACGCAGTCATCACGCAGCCGAAGGTCACACCCTCCTGGTCGAGCTCCAGAGCGTGCAGCTTGTCCGCCAGGAACTCGGCGAACAGACAGGCAATCTTGTTGCCGTCCAGCAGATGCCACGAGCCTTCGTCGTCAAAGTAGTGGAACACCACGCGGTCGCCATCGCCGTCCATGCTGCAGTAGCGCTTGCCGCGGTCGTTGTCACGGGACAGGTTGGCGGGCGGCTGGCGCGACTTCTCCACGTGCTCGGCGCCACACTGGACGTTCAGCTCACCGTCGCCGGGCGTGTTGACAATCTCCAGACGGAGCGAGTCGCCCAGGTCCTTGGCCAGCTTGACCATCTGCAGGGCGCCGACACCGTGCGCGCAGTCCACGTAAAGCGGGGATCGCGTCTCCAGGCGCTGCGACAACGAGGTTCAATACCGCCAAGCAGCCACGTCAGCTCAGTCACAGAATCCTTCTCCACACTAAAGCAGCAAGACCCACCTTGGAGTCGTGCGTGGCCGTGAGCTGCTTGAAGGCGTCGCTGAGCATGTTGTAGTAGCCGACCTCGGACGCCCAGTCGCCCTTGTTGTAGTGCTCGTAGTTCCACTGAGGAAAGCAAGACACAAGAGTAAATAGCCAGCACCCGACGTAACAATGTGGAGCACCGCCGTACGAACCATGCGGACGAGGTGGTGCAGCTGCGGCGTCGTCTGCAGCCCAAAGTCCAGCACGTTGCCGCCGATCACGAGCGCTCCCTCGCGCGCCAGCTCGGCCAGGTGCTCGCTGGAGGGGCGCGTGTCCTTGGCGATGAAGACGTTGCCCGTCTGGTCCAGGTCGATCTTCTCGGCGGCCACGACGGCGTCCAGCACCTCGACGACCTTGTCCTGCGGCGCGTTGGCCAGCTGCGCGGCGTACGCCTCCCACTTGTGGCTCAGCATGTCGCCCTTGGGGTCCACGATCTTGAGCCCATTGTCGCCCGCCGCGTTGTGCGATGCCGTGATCATCACGCCCACGATCTTGCCCGCGCTCTTGGAGCGCAGCACCGCCAGCAGGCCCATGCGGTGGCACGTGGACACCAGCAGGCCCGCGTCCTCGCGGAAGCCCGCTGTGCCGTAGCGCAGCTCGCGCGCGCCCAGCCGCTCGGCGCGCGGGTACTTGGCGGTCTCCTCGGCCACGCGCGGCGTCTTGTCCAGCACGCTCACGCCGCTCATGTCTGTCGTCTCTCGGTCTTGCTCGGCTGGGGCCTATTGCGATTGTGGGAAGAGTGAGCCTTTCACGACCAAAAGGGCAGCGCACGTGGGGGGTAACTGGTCGTGACGAGTGAAGATTGGTCGGAAAAGGCTGATGCAAACGATTCGGATTGGTAGTAATCGAGACGGCGATGGCACGAGAGCTCAATTAGACATTGAGACTCTATGCAGCGCGATGCCATGAACGCGTTGCGACGGCGGAATTGTTGCCTTCGTTGCTACTGCCAAATAAGATCTTAATAATGGTGCGGGGTGGTGGGGCGTTGCGGTGGACTTGATAAATACTCTGCTATGCCTTCGGGCATCGCTGTCGGTCTGGCTGCCTATACCTGGTCTCCTGGAATGGAGCGACGTCCTAGTGCTGCGCTGGCAGACGTCCAGGCGGCCTGCCTCGCTGTCTACTGGGTGTGCTGGCTGGCCGCCTTCTGCGAGGGCAGCGGCACGCTGGAAAACTGTTGTGGCTCGTCCATCCCTTCGTGGGCCGACACGAGGATGTCGTCGATGGTCTGCACGGCGTTCTCCACGTTCTGGAAGGCGCCCACGAGGTAGTGAAGCTGGCGCAGCAGCACAAGCAACGCGGCGTCTGTCACTTGCTTCGAGGCTTCGAGTCGCGTTTTGAGGGCCTGTGAGAGAACAAAAGCGGCGATTCTGTCAGTCCGGTGCCTTGACACGCGGTGAAGAAAAAGAATCCAAACACGTACCATCGTGCGGCGATATCGCGCCAAACGACTGGATCGGCAGGCGGGGCAGGGGGTGGGCTCGCCCGTCACATCGTCGACGCCCCAGTCGCTGCACCCGTTCGACCCGGTGGAGCACCGGCCTCCCAGGTAGTACGCCTGCAGTGTGTCGTACTCGTCGGCGTTGAAGGGCAGCTTGGCGATGTCGGAAATGACCTTGCGGACGTGTACTTCCATGGTGCTCTCGTAGCGCGGACTCTTGAGCGACAGACGCTTTTCGCACGATCCACCCGATCGCGGGAAGCGACCCATTGATCCACGCGACGGGATCCGAATGACGCGCGGCGGCCGGTTGCTACTCGTCTTGGATGGAGAGCTGCCTCCACTGCCACCTGCTGAGCTGGACGCACCGTTGCCTGGCCCGTTGTGAGGAGGGGGCAGCAATCCGAGCAGCGCATTGGCACTTCCTGAACGCGAGCCACCGCCACTTCCACCTCCGTTGGCACTACCAATACTACCTGACGATGAACCGGCCTTGAGGTTTCCCTCAAGCTTCTGGAACTTGGGGTGCTGTACCACTGGCGACGCGCTCTCACCAACATCGCTGTCTGCACCTGAATCTACTCCTCCTGCTGTCGTCCTATCTGCTGCTGGGCTACTTGCATCCTCTGTGGGCTTCCGCTTGTGGCTCGGGGGGATTCCCGCTGCTACAGCCGAGGCTTGTGCGGCCACGCGCGCATCATGTAGACCCTTCAGTACCAATTCATTCCGAGAAAGCGCATCCGATTCCCTTCCGCCATCATTGGAGCTGGAAGGTTCAGGCACTGTCACCACGAGACTAAGATCTACACCGGTTAGCTTGAACAGCACCGAGTGCACATTGGCGTTAATAGCGCCCACGATACACGATGCGGCGTAGTTGTTGGCACCCTTCGTAGCTAGCGACGCGCCGTTTAAACTCGGATGCTGGTTCTTTTTCATGTATTGAGTGCTTGCCCAATCGTGGCCATCCACAAGCAGACACAGCAGAGCACGACTACGGGCCAACCCCACCACACTGAGCTCGCGCAGCCCCAGCAACGACATGTGCGTGTAGCTCAAGTCCAGCACGCGTAGCTCTGTGTTCTGGGCGAGCAGCGCTCCGAAGGCACTGGCGCCCACGTCCCCCAGTGGATTGTGATCCATGTACAAGTTCTGTAGACGATTCGCGCCGCACAGCGAGCGTGCTAGTGCGATGGCGCCTTCCTGATCCACACCATTCTTCCCCAGCTCTAGCGTCGACAGCGCTACATGACCTGTAGCGAACGCAGCAGCCAGATGACGTACTCCTGCACTTCCCACTTTGTTCTGCCCCAGCGTCAGCTCCTCCAGCGACGTGTTATGTGTTAATGCCGTAGCTAGACTCTGCATTCCGGTGGCACCGATGCCGTTCGTGCCGAGATACAGCGATCGCAGCGCTGTGTTGTCTGCAATTCCATCCGCCAGAAAGCGGGCGCCTTCCTCGCCAATATTGTTGCCGCTGAGGTGCAGACTGCGCAGGTGGGTGTTCTTGGTCAGCGCCTGGGCCAGCGCCCGCGCTCCCGCAGGCCCAATTTCATTTCCTGAAAGATACAAACTCTCGAGCGACGCGTTGGCCTCCAGCGCCTCGGCCAGTTGGCTCGCGCCCTTGTCTGTCAGTCGGTTGAAGCCGAGGTCCAGCGTGCGCAGCTTGGAGGCGCCGTGGGCCAGCACGTCGCTCAACAGTCGGGTGCAGGCGTCGCCCAGCGAGAAGCCGCCGAGCTTGAGCACCGTGTAGGGGGCGAGGTCTCTGCGGATACGCGCGCTCACGGCCTCCCAGTCGGTCGCGGCCTTGGCGGCGGCGTCCACGTCGCGATAGTATCTTCGGATGTGGCTGTGGATGAGCTCGCGCGACGGACAGGCGTCGGGCTGCTGGGCTGCGTCGTCGTCCGCGGTATGCGCGGCGTTGGCGGCGGCGGGCGGCGGCTTGTTCTCCGAGTCGTCGCTGCTACTGCCACTGCCGCTGAGGCTCGCGGCCTTGTGGAACTCGCGCTCGCTGTACTTGAAGCGCGCGCTCACGTCTCGCATCATCCGGCAGGAGGGCGAGCGAGCGGCGCGCGGCGGCGGAGCGAGGCGGGTCTGTGCGTGTGTGTTGCGGAGCGCTGAGCTGCTGATCCGCGAGCGGCAAGAGGCGGCGGCGTCACTCGTCCCTAATGGCGCGAGTGTGAGAGTGTGGGCCACGACTGGAGCGCCTGAAGAGGGGAAGGGCAAGCGATACAGAAGCCAAGTCTTTTCTCTGCGAAAAAAGAGACGCGACTCCATTGGCCGGAATGCGCGATAATAACGGCCAATTGTAGAGGAGCCGAAATAAGCGCGGCTACCACGCTGCGTACAGACATGTACTGGTACATGTGTACATAATACGTGGGTGCCGGGGCGACCAAGGCGCCCACGCATACTCAATCGTTGATTTTAGCCAGCAGGTCGAATGACTGTGTCTAACCAGGTCGGCTGGCGCCGGAGTTGTTGACAGTGTCGCGGGCCCGTTTCGGAGTGTACTTCTGCAGTTTGCCCTCTGCCGAGCTCCACATACCCGTACGCACGTGGTGCGGCCCGCCCAGCTGCGGAGCGCAGAGCAAGGCGAACAGCAGCAGCTCCGCGCTGGGGACCTTCACTTGCTGCTGTCTTCTTCTTTCGCAAAGCGCTCGCGTCAGACTTTTTTGTTAAACGGAGCTGGACTTTTCAGTTTGTGGCGCCCACGGCCGCGGAGACCCTCGCAGAACCAAAAGCACGTTGAGGCCGGCGCGCTGCGGGACGTGCGTCAGCTTCACGCGCGAGCTGAAGCAGCCGCCAAATAACGCCACCTGCTGTATTGCACACGCGCTCCGGCTGGCGATTATGCCAGCGTGTCAATCCCAGCGCCGTCGCCGGAGCCGAGCAGGATAGGGCGCTGCGAGCTCCGTTGCCGTGAGCGGTATGATACAACCGGCTGGACCTCACGGGCGTCGACAAGCGCTCCCGCTCCGGCGGATCAGTCTGGGCCCTGCCATTGGCCGTATGAGTGGGTCAAGCTGCAGCAGACTCGTTTTCCCTTACAAAGCTTCGACCCCCCCCCCCCCGATACCAGCGGCGCTGCGGCAATGCCGGTGAGGGTTTTGTCAATGCAGAGCTGCTCGTCGACATGCTGAAGCAGACTCAGATGCGCATCCCCGTTTGACGTAGAGACGGTCCGACCACGAACGACTGGATCCCGTTAACGTTATCATCAAATGCTAGTCGGACATCCAACATGTAAATGGTCCTGTATGCGGCGTGCCTTGCTCGCGCACTTCGAGCAGGTGCCAAGGGGTTACACAACGCATTTCCCGAGGCCACCGCGACTGCAATACGGAGCGAGTCGCTTGATTCATTAACCTCTTTCGACGAAAGTTTCGTGTCCGAAGGTGCCTCTAGGCATTGCTCGGGCGGGAGCTTTGTCTACTTCGGCGAGAGACCCAGCGAGCCACTTGATTCAAGCCGATCCCAAGCAGCCCAACCGTCTTTCGCGAACGGCTCGTCACTTGGGTCAACCAAAAGCTCGCGCACCTTCGCTTGCCGCGGCGATGCAGCAAGCGCGACCAAGCAGAAAACAGGGACAAAATTTCTCCGTGGGCAAAAGTACCGCGAAGGTAGCAAAGCTTGGGATGCAGGGGGCTCATGTCTGGCCGTGCGGCCCGCAGCCAGCAGTCGACGTTGCAGCGATGCTCGCTTGTCTGACGGTTTGCTGTCTAGGTGGCGCCATTTGAGCCTTCCCCGGTGGAAAGCGCTCTGGGATGCCATCGCGTCATTTCTCGGTGGGATGTGTTTGTTGTTGATCCAGTCTACTCAATCCCACCACCGGAATATGAAGCTGTCTCCGTCATTGCCATTCCTCTCAATGTACCGCAGTCTGGCTCAGAGACTCCTGCTTTTCCTATTCTGAGGGCGCCCGTGTCTGCTTGCTGTCCTCGTCCATGAACCAGCTTGCATTCGCTCGCACCTGCATTTTATAAGTCTTCAAATTGCGAAGGTAATACACTGCCAGGACTCGAACTCGCGTTTTGTAAAACCTCGTAAAATGCCATGAATTATCATTTTACGGTGTAAAATAACACCGGAGCAAAACTCAGTTGGATACACTGGACGGTGGAGTGTGGCACACTGTGTGCCGGTCTCCCTGTTGATCGCTACTAGCCATGAGCAAGGTGCGTGGGCCCCTCAATCCCCCTCTCCCCATGACTGTCGCTGTGCTCTAACGTCGCCCGTGACAGGAGGCGCTGGTGACGTTGCTGGCCCGCGAGATGGACCGCGTGGCGCGCAACAGCGAGAACTGGCAGGCGCGCATGACGGCGCTGGGCGAGATGCAGCGCGCCTTCGAGCAGCTGGAGAGGGACCCGCCCGCCGGCACCGTGGCCGCCAGTCTGAGCACGGAGATGTGGAAGACGCTGCGGCCACTCAAGGGCATGGTGCAGGACCTGCGCTCGCAGATCGTCAAGGAGGTCTGCGCGCTGCTCACGATCATCTCGCGCGTCACGCGGGACGCCATGGCCCCGTTCCTGCGCGACGTGCTCCCCACGCTCGTGGAGGTGCGCGGCAGCGGCAACAAGGTCTGCGGCGCGTACTGCGGCGAGTGCCTCGAGGCCGTGGTCGCGCAGACGGTGGTCAAGGGCGCCACGCTGCGGCTCTTCGTCGACCTCCTGCTGGACAGCAAGAACAAGCTCATCCGGCTGTGCTGCGTCGAGTGTCTGCGGCGCGCGCTCGTCACGTGGAGCCCCGTGATGGACAAGAGCGACGTGCAGCAGCTCGAGAAGGGCCTGCAGCACGCGCTGTACGACGCCAGCTCCTCGTGCCGAGCGCAGGCGCACGAGCTGTTCCTGGCCTTCCACACGCAGTTCCCCAAGCGAGCGCTCGTCGTCATGAGCATGGTCGACTTTAAGATCCAGAAGAGACTCGAGGCGCTCGTGTCCTCGGACGTGGGCGAATCCATGAAAGGCGTGGGCTCAGCGTCGAACGCCAGCGTGGATGGGGACGCGACGCCAGTACAGCAGGTGCAGGCGTTGGCCGGCTTCAACTTGGAGGTGGGCGATCGGGTGTGCATTCCAGATAAAGAGCTGTTCGGGTTTGTGCGATTTCTGGGTGAAATCGTCGGCGTGAAAGGAGTGTGGGTGGGCATCGAACTGGATGAAGCCTACGGCAAGAACGATGGCAGTGTCAAAGGACGGTACTACTTCCGCTCGAAGCCGAAGCACGGCGTTTTCGCGCGCCCTCACCAGGTGTTCCTCACAATGTCAGGCTCCAAGCTGCATGAACACCAGCTCCAACAGCAAAAGCAGATTCAGGACGGGGATAGTTTCGCCCAAAAGGGCAGCACTAGCGCAGCGGAGCCAGGAGACGAAGCTGAAGCTGATGGTGGAATTGAAGAAGCTCCTGCTACACCAGAGGGGCAGGTGCCACCACCCCCAAGCACTCCACCACCAGCACCGGCACCAGCTTCTTCGCTGAACCTGCCCGCCCCCACTGATACTCCGGAGCAGTCCAAATTGAGTTTGGTGCTGAACCGAGCCTCTGTGGCTCACCGGCGGTACCTTAACCGTCTTCTTGTGCATGTCGGCGCGGAGCTAGAGGAGCACGAGCGTTTTGAAAATTACGGGGCAACCGCTAGCTCGGCCGACGCAGTCCAGTATCTGCAGCAACTTCAAAATAGCGCGCAGGACAAAATTGTTCTATCCGATGAGTTTATCCAGCAGATCATTCAGGCCCAGCAGGCTGCGAGGGAGTCGTAAAACAAGTTGAACACAAGTTGCAACTCGCATCAGTACAAAGGTATGACGAACTGGAGATGGCTGCGCGTTCCTAACGTATGTGTGAGGTGGCGTTTTGACATTTTCTGTATCGCGCCTCATGGCATTCAAAGCAACATCGCCCCAGGAACATTATGAGCACGACACCAACGAGGTCGAAAATGATCTCGTCAGCGATACACTGCGCTCAAAACTGTTGTACATCTCCGTCTTGGTATCGAGGCTGCGCAGGATCTGTGCCGCTTGAGCCCACGTTTTCCTCTCTTGAGGCTTTGCCATTTCTGTCACTATCATCACCGTCCAAAAAGCTTCGCGAAGCAAACGAGAGGCGGCGATCAACGCTTCCATCGAGCATTGTCCCCCTCCCATTTGAAGCCCACGACGAAACGCTGGCTGACGTGGGGTCACTCAACATGGTCCCTCCTCGCGGGTTACTACTTGACAGCCAACTCAGACTGGTATCATCGCTCAAAAACGTAGTCCCGCGCTCGGACCACCAAAAACTCCCGCTTCCATAGCTGTCCTCGCTCAGTTGGGTCGAGCTACCTTCCTCGCTGGAGACTGACGTCACTGATGCTGATGACGCGGGTAGCAACATCGATCCGGTAGTAGAACTTGCAGCTCGAACCAGCAGCGATCGGTGCTTCCCGTCACCCTTCGTCTTGTTTTTCTTCGAGGCTGAAGTCATCCCGGGGTACAGCCCAGTTTCCTGGAAAATGGTTTGCTTTTCTCGTTCGATGGACAATCGCGCCTCAGCTACTGCCTCCGCTACGTGCTTATCAACGAACGTTTTTGCCGCAGCAGCCTTCAGCTCCTCCAGCAACTGCTGATCACTCTGAACAGACTCACTGCGACCACCGCTAGCTTCGAGGTTTGATGGCTCTAATTCATCCCTGCTGCTGCTCACACTGCTTCCACTAGCACTACGTCTGTGCTTTTTAGCATTTTGCAGCTGAGCATGGGCATCTGACAGCAACTTTTTCTGACCAATGCGTTTGGCAAGCCAGTCCTGTGCCTCAATTCGCGCCTCCTGCGCAACAAGTGTCAGGGTCGCCCGCTCCTCCTCTCGGAGATAATCGAGAGTCGTTGGTGATAGCGTTGGTGGCCGTGGAAGAGCTCGAAGATACTGAGCCGTTTCCAATGGTACTGACTCCACAGGTAGACGCGGTACACTCATGCAAAGCGGTGGAGGCACTTTGGTACCCGCTGATTGTGTAGAGGCATCAAGAGATGATGAAGATTCAGAGCACATCGAATTCCAAGGCGATCGTTCACCGCTAGCAGAAGCCGGGTGAAGCGGAGGCGGCCGCTGTTGCCGCCGATGTTCACCCCCGAACGGATCCTCAGTGTCCTTGTCAGCATGAGCTGATCGACGGGTTCCATCTCCCTCTTGAACGTCAAACCCACTGCGCTCTTTCCTCCAAAGCTCCATCAATCTTGCCCGTGCATCACGAGGGCTAACCCCCCATTGATCAGTCACATCCGATTGCGCCGAGTGCTCAAGCTCTGGGTCGTCTAGTAAGCATGCAAGCAATTCGGGATCTCGTACGTTGAAGTGCACAGCAAGTTGCAGAAGCCCAACGCGAGCTCGTGGCATAAGAGCTCTTGTCCGCGCTCCGCCACGTACCAGTGCGCGAAATGCGGAAGCGTTCTCCGACTCCAGAGCCAGCATTAAAGGATTCTGAGGGCACGATGTTACCAGTGTCATGGCGCTTGGTCTAACGTCACTACCGGCAAGAAAATCGCTCGACTCGTCATCCCCTTCGTCGTCTTCGTACGCGTTTCCTTCAGTCCAAAGGTTAAGATCTTGACCGTATCGCAAGAACAGTTCAATAAAGGCACCATCACATTCCTCGCGTAGCGCAACGTGGAGCGGTGCTAGACCAGCGTTGTTCCAGTTTCCGGTATCAACATGCTCTTGAAGCAGTAGCTCCACAACGAGACGCATACTAGCACTGTGAGGCCACGCACTGGCCAAGTGAAGCGCAGAATCACCTAATAAATTGGTCATCTCCAATAGGCGAGAACATACTGGACCCACTGCAGGACTGCGTACTTGAAGCTCACGCGACGAATACAGCAACAACAAGGCGTTTTCAGCAGCTCCTGCTGATAGTGCAGCATGGAGTGATGTTTCCGCACGAGAACCCATTGGACGTACAAGCACTTGCGCTGCCACATTATCATCGGCATTCAATAGAAATACCAATAGTAATCGAAGTAAATTTGACGTTGAAGGGCCACCTGATCCTGCCACGTGCAGCGGCGAGCCTGCTGTCAGTTCGTCATCTTTGAAAACCTTTGGCGGGGACGACTTCGTGGGGGTTGCAGTTGTTGGGAGATGAACCACCAGCGGTAGTGTCGACAGAGAAACAGAAGTGGGTATCGTGCCATCTCCAACAACTTCGGCCACCGATGTATTTCCACTGAGATGAAGAAATCTCACGACAAGAGATTGAATCCCTCGAAGAAGAAAGACGCAGGCATCTCTATCTCCTTTGCTTCTTGTTCGATCCTCATACGCGGTAGATACACTCAAT
The DNA here is from genome assembly GCA_001314425.1 of Phytophthora pluvialis. Lineage (NCBI taxonomy): Eukaryota > Oomycota > Peronosporomycetes > Peronosporales > Peronosporaceae > Phytophthora > Phytophthora pluvialis. The sequence continues at coordinate 43,073 of LGTU01000089.1, read as the reverse complement.
GCTGAGTTGTCTCCACTGTGACGAGATGCTTCCCTTTTTACCTGGTGCCAGTCTCCATCACTGCGAGATTTTGCGCGATCGCGTGTCCAGGTAGATTCAATCGAGCTTGAGCTGGACGATCGAGTCTTCTTGCGCTCCGCTGATTTGATATCTCCGGCATCAGCACTGCCCGCCGACGTACGTCTCGAAGAGCTCGACTTGCTTGATACCACACTGGCACTGGAAGAAGCACCAATACCAGTTCCTAGCCAGGAACTTATCTGCACCAGCAGAGGAAGAATCCGCGCAGGATACATATGATGGTGGCTGTCCTTGACTTGGCTGATACAATCAAGCAAAAGCGCTGCCAGCTCAAGTTGCCCGGCTTGAAAGGCTATCATTACCACGGGCCTACCTGTTTCACCATCCACCCACCAGTGCTTGTTTGCTGCTTGATTCTTCTTCTTCTGATGCTGATCGACGAGTGCAGCAGCTAGCGCGTATAACCCGTAGCGGACAGCAAGTGCCAACGACGATGCACCCCGGGAGTCTACTGCATAAATATCGGCTTTATGGGCAATTAATGCCGCTGCTGCGAGCTCCATTCCTGCCTTGATAGCAACGTGGAGAGCGCTGTCATCATTACCGATCACCCGCTTTTCTTCAACATCCTCTTCATTTCGAGTTTCCCGCTTCTCAATAAATGCTTGGCTCCATTGACAGCCCGAACCTGAAGGAGAGGCACCAGAAGCAAGCAACAAAGCCACGACTTCTTGTTGACCGCTCTTGAGTGCCAACGATAGAGGAGTATCGTTACTTCCACGACGACCAGCTCGACCGTCGAGACCTCCAGTTGGCGGGGAATGGCGATATACTTGAATAAGCCGCGCTATAAGCGCTACAGGTGCACGTAGTTGAATTGCAAGATGCAGCGCCGTGTTTCCCAGAGCATCATAAGATCGCGGATCAACTGCACCACCAGCCACCAACGCATCTACAACGCGCCATTGGCGCGCAACGAGTGCTAAATGCACCACCGGCTCACCGCGCGCGTCACATTGATGCACCGCCTGGGCCTTTGTTGAAAGCGCAGCCTCCACAAGCAGTAGCGCCACAGACTCTTTGCCCGACTTAATAGCAATATGAAGAGCCGTGTCGCCTGCCGCATTGACATGGTCTAGACCGGTCACTAGCTGTCGACTGGATGTCCTGCCTTGACTTCCTGGAGCGCTACCAGCTCCGGTCACAATGAGTAGCTGCTTTATGCCCTCGAGGTCGCCGAGCCAGCAAAAATACATGAGCAGATTCCACCGAGCCCCATCATCCGCCTGAACTTCACAACACTGGAAAACAGCACTTTCATCACCATCGCTATCCACCTGGTCGAGAAGAAGGAGTCTTTTCCGCAATCGTCGTCTTTGGTGGTGTTCCTCACTTTTCTCCTTTTTATCGCTTCCAGAGGACGGCGGCGAAAAAACAACTTGCGTTGCATAGTCCCAGTACAGCAGACTACGCGGATCTGCGCCAGCACTCAGCAGCAAGGCAATCGTACTCTCAAAGCTGGGTACACGCGGGTCTTGCAGAAACGCAAGTTGCAGTGCTGTCACCATTCCCCGAGGCGGTTGTTTAATCTGACTTCGTCTTCGCGATCCGTCCTTCGAGTCTTTGAGTGCTGATATGCGAGGAATGCGGACGCGCACGTTCACCATGGCACCAGCCGCGATGTACCGACGTACTTTGGTCATTGACGGAAGGCGGTCCCGGCGTGAAAGCTCCAGATACAACGCAAAGGTGGCCACGTGGTCTCGGATCGAAACGAGCCCATCGGACGTCTCACCGCCTCCGAGTACAAGCGTCTTGATGTCTTGGCTAGCCGTGGCACTAGGGTTGCTATGGCTGTTGGATGGCTGCGTGAGTATCGCCTGGAACTGCAGCGTCAGAGCCGCCTTGCGAGCTGAGGCCGCCTCTCCATCACTCACATGCTCCAGTTTCAGCGACACCAAATCCTGTAGATCGTACGTCTTGGCGTTGGCTGCTGCTGCTCCTGCAGTTGCAATCGCCGGAGAGGAAGCAGAACCAGAGCCGTCACCCCCGCGGGTACCAGCACTACCAGACGACGCACTGGAACTAGATCCCGACGAGTGGTGGCGAAACGACCTCGCAGTCAACCCACGCTTGTGCATCTCCAGCACCCCCCAGCGCAGCAGCAGGTGGCGCGCTCGCCAGCGTCCCAGCCAGCTCTTGGACTTCTTCATCACCTCCGTCTGGAACTCTCGCAGCACTGGCGTCGACGCGGCATCATCCGACGCGCTGTCGTTCCCACCAGTCGACCCTGGGGCGAATGGGGCGAATGGGGCGATGCTGCGACGGCGTTCGGGCTTGGGCTCGACGCAGGGCTCGAGCGGGAACGGGTCCTTGGCCACGAGTCTCGTGCTGCCGTACTGCTGCGCCAACACGCGCTTCAAGCTGTCGAACGAGACGGCCACGAGCTCGTCCTCGCCCTCCTTCTCGACAGGCCGCCGGTTGCCGTCTCTCTCTGCAGCCTTTGCAGCCTTCCGGGCCAGCGACGCACAGAGCGCCGAGAAGGCAGCGGGCTGCTGCGCGTACTGCGGGTAGTAGAGGCCCAGGAAGTCGCGCAGCTCGGAGCGCCGCCATGTGGTCGTCTCCCCGCTGCCGCGGGCGAGCGCCGCCGCCTCATACGGCCGTCGCAGCGCCTCCATGAACGCGTCCTGGAAGCTCCGCGCTGCTGGCCGCGCCAACTCCTCCTGGGCCTGCAGCAGCTGTGCATGCGCCGCCGCGAGCGCCATGGCTGCAAGGCTACAGATGTGACGGAGAGGCTACAGCAACCTCTTGGTCATGCCAGGGAGCTGTAAATTCTCTGGACCTGATATTAAAAATCGGCGAGCCCTCAGACACAAAGATAGGCAGATCCCTCCAAAGACGATGCTTGCGACTGAGGCCACATTGGTACCATGTACCACTGAAGTCGATGCCAGTTAGGGCTAGGTGGATCGGACCGGTTCGGCGAACCGCGCATCCGATGGCCCGCGGGCGCAGCACCAGCCATTCGCCTCGAGCGCCTCAAATTGCCGTCTAGCGACCTGGGCACCTCCATTTCGCCTTTAAGAAAAAACTAAAGACAACCATGGCTGTCGGTGAGTGCGCGCTTTTGACGGCGCGATGTGCTGCGCGACCGATCGCCTCGTCGCTTCCCCGCCCCCATTGCCCTCAGCGACGACGAACAGAGCAGGCAAAGCCAGTAGTAGCAGCCAGCAGGAAAACAGACAAGAGGATTAGCGTTGAAAAGCGCCTTCTCACTCTCTCGGGACAGAAAGAGCTGCGACGTATCGCAGCAGCAGGGACCGGACGGGCAATGAGGGACAGCGGAGGCGAACGGGGAGATAGACAACCAGCAGCAGTCGGAGGCGCAATTGCAGAATGGAGCGAACGGGATTTCTAACTACTTGGTGCTCTCTTGTCGTGACTGACCACAGGAAAGAACAAACGCCTGACTAAGGGCAAGAAGGGCGGCAAGAAGAAAGTGTACGTTACACCCCCAGCCTGCCTGCCCGCCACCGCATTACGCACTAGTCGGTTCGGATCCTAACCATGTTGGTGCTTCGTATTTACAGCGTTGACCCGTTCACGCGCAAGGACTGGTACGATGTCAAGGCCCCTGCCATCTTCTCGGAGCGCAACTGCGGCAAGACCCTGGTGAACCGCACCGCCGGCACCAAGATCGCGTCGGAGGGTCTCCGCGGCCGTGTGTTCGAGGTCTGCCTTGCTGACCTGAACAAGGACGAGGACCAGGCTTTCCGCAAGATCCGCCTTTGCGCTGAGGAGATCCAGGGCAACCAGATCATCACTGGCTTCCACGGCATGGACTTCACCCGCGACAAGCTGTGCTCGCTCATCCGCAAGTGGCAGACTCTGATCGAGGCCTTCGTGGACGTCAAGACCACGGATGGCTACCTCGTGCGACTGTTCTGCATTGCCTTCACCAAGAAGCGCCCGAACCAGATCAAGAAGACCACCTACGCCAAGACGGCCCAGATCCGGGCCATCCGCAAGAAGATGACGTCGATCATGACGGAGGAGGCCTCCAAGTGCGACATCAAGGACCTGTTCCTGAAGTTCGTGCCGGAGATTATCGGAAAGGAGATCGAGAAGGCCACCCAGGGCATCTACCCGCTCCAGAACGTGTACATCCGCAAGTGCAAGATCCTTAAGAAGCCCAAGTTCGACCTGGTGCGTCTGATGGAGCTCCACGAGGGCGGTGCCGAGGAGAAGGGCGCCAAGGTCGCCCGCGAGGAGGACCAGCTGGTGGAGTCGATGGCTGGCTCTGGTGGCCGCCTGTAAGCTTGACAGCTCGGTGACACAGTTGGGCATGGTTTTGTTGTCGACGAAGGAAGGACAGCCGCCCGGGCTTCACGTCCGAGCGAGGAGTACTTGTTTCTAAGACGATGGAGAATAAAGGCGAAATTCTAATCCAATAGGTGTTCCACGGCAGGCTTCACTCTGAGACTCACCAAATGTGCTCACGCGAATGATGCTGCTAATACGAAGACAAGAGGTCACCTCGGCGACAGGTGCGAGTCCGTGGTCATTGGAAGTGAGAGTCTCACTGAGACAGGTCTAGCGGCGTTGCAGATTGACAAGACGCTGTTCGTGGCTTCGGGGACGGCATAAGTCCAAGTAGTGCACACCTATTGACACCACTGATCCCGTTCACAAGTTAACATTCTGCGTTCTACATGGCAGGTAGTAGCCGCTTCAGCGATCGCTCCCAGTACAAGTACATGGCTTGAACCTTTCACCTTTGCCGTTGACTCGTGAAAGTGCTGAGCTTCCCTTCTTCACTGCATCCGCGGCAGACTACGACCACGACGGCAAGACGACGCGCTGCTGGCATCGACGACCGTCGAGGTGAACACGCCAATTAACGTGACATGGATGGTATACGCCAGCGAACACGAACTTCATGAACATGACGCAGCTCGCCTTCGGGAAGGACACCAGCGGCCGCACAGCGCAGATCATGCGTGGCGACCAGTTCTACGACGGCGAGGATATCGAGGACAAGACCCCCAAGCTGAGCTGTACTCGGTCGCACGTACATCATCATGCCCGATGCCACTGCTCGTCCATGCCGTTCGCCGGTATAACTCACACGAGGCGGCTCCGAGGCACGCACCTCGTTCCATTGTCAAAACGCGATCCTTATTGTATGCATTGAGGCGATCGGCCGGATTAATCTGTGGAATGAGGCGATCGCACCTAGTCGGGGCAGACCAGAAGCAGGAGCATACAAACGCCAAGTCAGACCGAAACCACGAGGACGCCGCCTCGTTCTGGGATCCCTTGTCGGAGGGCGATCGCCTCAAAATTGGCAAAAAGCGGTCGTAAACCGGTCAACAACCGACTCGTTCTACGCCCGAGCGCCTCGCGAAGCCGTAAACGTGAGGCGCGCCGGATAGTATCCGGAACTTCAGGCGTTCCGGATAAAACTTCCATTATCCGGTACCTCGTCTTTTTATCTGAGTGAACACCCTCGAAGCCCACGACTGGCAGCCAACTCGACATCGATAGCAGCAACCACGATGGCAGCGCGCGTGACGAAGCTCTTCCTGCAGAACTGCGCCTCGGCCAAGGTGGCCACGAGCAAGTCGACCAAGACTAAGAGCAAGGCGTCTGAGTCCAGTGCCGCGACGTCCAAGGATGGCCGGAGGAAGCTGCGTCAGAAGAGCAAGAAGGTGTCCAGCAAGTCCAAGGTCAAGGTGCTGGAGCAGGCGCGTCGCGAGCTGGAACAGGCCGACCGCACGGCAGACAATCTCCGCAAGCTGAAGAACAAAACGTCCACCAAGTCCCAGCGCCTCATGGCCAAGGTACGGCTGTGTGCTGACGGCAGGGCCAATGGTGCAGAGAACTAACTACTCGTTGCTTGCTTTCTTATCCCTTCTGAGCAGGCTCTTGCGCAGCGGACCGCTGCATTCCGGTAAACTATTGATACTTCGCTTTGCACGGCTGCAACTACTTTGCTGAGGCGGTCTGTCGGAGGCGACGCGGTCTATCGTGTAGGAGAGGAGCGAAGACCGACACGACAGGATGGTCTAGAAATAAGAGCAGCCTCACCTCTAGCTGGTCTGTTCGGTTGGGCCTTGGGCTCCCGCTTCTTAGCTAGGCAAACGACAAATAAAACACCGCCGTTCTCCATCTCCCGCTCAGCGAGTGCGCTTCTTCTTATGATGTGGATTAAATCTGTTGCTCCTTCATAAGCTGCCGAGGTGACAAATGCAGCAGTTCCAGGAGCCGGCGGACACGAGAATGCTCTTGTTTGGGTTTTCTTCTGGTTCTTTGCTTGACGGAGGCGTGACACAAACAGCTTCCTACTCGTCGTGCTTGCCGACGGCCGAAGGCTTAATGCCAGTCGAGTGCACGTTCACCTTCACGGTGTCCAGGTCTTTGAAGTCGTCCTGCAGAGCGGCAGAGGAGCAAGCACACAACAAGCAGACCAATACGTTAGCAGAGACAGCTGGGGGAGGAGCTGCTACAGCTCGCCGACGGCATACCCGGCTCATCTGGTAGAAGGTGTAGCTAAAGACGGCGGACGCGAAGGTGGCGAGGCTGCCGCCCAGGATGAAGTTCTTGGCGCGCACTGACAGAGCCATGGCGACGGACTGCAGATAGAGAGGTCTTACTGCAGGAGGGATCGGCTTTGCTTGTCTTGCTTGGGGAAGCGGGATTGGCCTCACACCCGGTATCCGGATCAACTTTTATCCGGTTGTATAGTGTGGTGAACATATCCACTTCAAGTGTTAATGATGATTCCAGCCAGCACTGCTACATGTCGGGTATGTCACGTCGCATTGATCAATTGCCCCCCACTAACCTTCAGGTTGTTGGTGGTTCCAGCACTGCTACATGTACATTACTAAGCTACTGTAAGACTATGTATATTCCTAGGGATCAACAGCAATTCCCAGGAAACCCAAGAGCGCTCCTAGTAACCTAAAAATTCGGGGCGGTGGACCAATGCCCAACTTGCTTCGCGTGCCATTTCGCTTTCAACAGCAGTGACACCTGCCTATCGCAGTCGCCTCTTGCTGAAGCTGCCCTGTCGTCGACGGTTTGCCAGATCACCCGGATGTATTGACACATCGGACTAGAGGGGCAAACGTGCCAATCCGTTCTGCATCGATACCATAGCTGCCCCCAACAAGACAACGCCCTTCAGCGTGTAGCAGCTCTGCTACTGCCGCATCAACCCGAGCAACTGCATCGCAGTCGTGGCAAAGCACTGCATCGCAGCGAGCAGGACGATCCGAGCTACGCCGCAAATAGCTTTTGGTTTCGCCCGACAAATGTAGCCATATTCGCCGTGCGCCATGATTGGCCGGCGAGTGTCGTAAACACCGGAGGTACCCACCGAGCGGTACACCCACCGTTCTATCCCAAAGGCAGCCATTCCCATTCTCAACAGCAAAGTCGCGGTCTATTCTCGCCGGCAGCAGCTTCCCCGCGCTCGACGGCACCAGGTCTCGCGTCGCTGTCCCCGGGCGCGCCTTCCTCCCCCATCCCCTCCATCCCACCGCAGTTTGCAGGCAGCGGCAACAGCAGCGAGATGACATCGTACCTGCCCTTCGCGCAGTCGAACCTGTTCCGCACCAAGCGGAAAATGTCGGGCCCCGCGGGCTTGATGGACGAGAAGAACCCCGCGTCATGGCTCGAGAGAAACGACGCGCCCGTGGACGTCGGAGGGGGCCGCAGCCCCAGGCACTGGTGCGACTCGGTGGACTACCGCGAGGTGGCGAGCTTCGTGCTGTTCGCGGTCTACATGGTAGCTGACGTGGGGCTCGGCGTCATGGTCTGGGTCACCTTCTTCAAGTTCATCGTCGACCCCGACCAGCACCGATCGCGTGCCACCTGGGGAGGCATCTGGCTGCTCTTCGCGGGCACCTTCTTCTACGTGCGGCGCCTCGTGCGCTCCCGCGTCGACGTGCACCTGCGCGGCATGATGGACCACGCCGAGATCTTCGTGGCCATGTCGCTCGTCATGGTCTTCTCCGTCAACATCGCCTTCTACCTGCACGTGCCCACCACGACACCGCTCAAGGACTTGGGCTTCATGCTGATCCCGGAGCAGGGCCTCCACTCCAAGTGGCGCCCCGTGAGCGACATCCTGACCGCCGGCGTGCCCGTCATGTTCCTGCTGCAGACCGTCTTGATGACCCGCCCCAACCGCTGCCGCATCGTGTCGTCCTTCTTCCGCATCGCCACGATCTGCTACTTCCTGCGCATGCTGACGGTGTCCGTGACGTCCCTCCCCGGCCCTGCGCCGCACTGCCGCGCCGGCAGCCCGGACTACTTCCCGCCGACAACGTGGATTGACATCGTCACGCGCGTCGGGCCCATCTACGGCAACTACAACTCCTGCGGTGATCTTATCTTCTCGGGCCACATGGCGTACTCCAACTCGGCCGTGCTGCTGTACCTGCGGACGCTGGACCGCAACTTTGCCGGCCGCACCGCCTCGAAGATCCGTTGGGCGTGCGGCATGGCGCATCTCGCGATCTTGGCGGCGCTGTGCATCGCCGGCCGCAAGCACTACACGGTGGATGTTGTGCTGGGTCTGATCATCTCGACGCTGGTGTTTTTCCACTTCGAGCACAGCTGGACACCGCTGTGCTTCCAGGTGCCGCACGGACTGCTGCCGCTGGCTGATCTGCAGCGCATCTACGGCTCGCAGTGGCGGAAGCGCTTCAGCATGGACGTGACGGACGAGGCGCTGAACGAGCTGGACGACGCTGAGGGGGTCGAGGAGTCCCGACGACTGCTCAAGACGAACGCGTCGACGTATAACCAGGTGCAGCTCATCTGCTGAGCTGGGCGACTGTCGTTCGTGCTGCTGCCGCCTTGCTCTGCCTCGAGAGAGGGTCCCTCGAACATGCTTCCTCGAAGGCCAGGGCGAGTTGGAGCGAATGCTTTATATGGATTGGCCTTGTCGTCTTGCTAGATTAACACGCAGTAGCCTAGTGCCGCCTTCTGCGAATGGAGGGAGGCCGCGCACCTCAGCGGATACCACGAGACAAATACATTCAATTTTTGACCTGCTCGTGGTGCATGGAAGAGCTTTTGCGTGGTTGGCGTGGCTGTTTTGCTGTGGGAGAAACGCAGGGAAAAAAGTTTCCCATTAGTGTCGTCGACGGCAATGGCAACCAGGATACAGTAGCATATCACACACCTGCAGGTCGAGCTGGCTGGCAATGTGAACACCTCGGCGATGTGACAAAGAAACCGCTATACATGTAGCCCACATTTCTCGAAAACTCCTATATTGACTGCGCGCCATGTTGAACTCGCTTCATTCCCGAAACAGCCACGCGAGGCTTAAGCGACACCAGCTCGAGATCCGCCGCCGCCCCGCCCGCAAAACCTCTTATGAACCCGACGACGGCCAGCGCCAAGCCCAAGGCCAAGTTCTCCAGTCGCAACCTCAGCGCCGTCTTCAAGGCGCCGCTGCGGACCAAGCCTCTGCTGGACAATGCCACCGGACCGCAGCAACGCCCTAACAGCCGCATGCTCGTGCTCGGGCGCGCGGCCGCGGCGCCCCCCGCGCCGCTCAACACGCCCAGCCTGAAGCGGGAGAGCCAAGTGCACGACGTGCATGTGAGCCTCGTGCCCGCGGGCTCCAACTGGGCCGAGAGCGCCGAGAAGCAGCAGAAACCCGAGACTCCGGAGCAGGCACCAGCTCTCACCGATGTGGTGGCGCCCCCAGAGAAGCCCTGGACGCCTGAGAGTGTGGCTGAACATCTCCACACTGGCGGCGCCCCCGCTCGCCCCAAGGTGGCGGCTGAGAGCTCCGGGCGCTGGGGAGACGACGCGGTCGAGCACGACATCGTCCGGAACAACGTTCGTCGCCAGATGCAGAAGGAGAGGGAGTTCCCGGGCTTGAAGGAAGCAGTGGAAGAGACGCAGACGCATCATCGCGGCCAGGGACACGCTCCTGCTGCCGACAGGTCGCCTTCGATGGGTCCGCAGCAGTCGGAGCAGCACCATGGCAGAGCCACCGGGCGATGGGCGCACTTCAACGAGCAGGAGGAGGTTCATCGTCCGATGCAGGACGACCGTTGGTCTCGCGACCGCTATGGACGAGAGGAAGATGATCGCTGGTCTCGTGATCGATACGGGCGAGGTGAAGATGATCGCTGGTCGCGTGAACGTTACTCGCGGTACGACGACGGCTGTGGCCGACAACACCGACCGTATGAGTCTAGCAACGACGCGGTCTCACCTGTCCCCAATGACAGCCACACCCACTTTAGCCGTAGTGATGCACGCTTCGACATGGTTGCGTCGGGGGACCGAGACCGTGTCTTAAGCCACAGCCCGCACCGCATGGACTGGAGCAGTGGCCAACTAGCACGCCGAGACGGACGTTCCTCCTCACCTGCCTGTCTTAATGGACCAGAGGACTCGCGTTTCCGGAACCCGCAACTAGATCGTTCGCTGACCCAGTCTCCGGCGCCGACTTCCCCGTCCCCAGCCCCCAAGACCCCTCCGATGACAGCGGATGTGGCACCTGTGAGGGCAACGAGTTGGCGCAATGTACCTACGCCAGACCAGGGATGGGATCGTGCTGGGGAAACTCCACGTCGAGCAGTTAACTCCTGGTCAAATGATGAGGAGCCAACAACACCCGTGGCCGCAGCGGCCGAAAGCAATACGGAGTCCTCTTCCAATTCGTCTGCCAGCACCAGTCCCAGTCCTCCACAGCAGGTTCAACTGCTGAAGCGTCCGAAGATGTTGTTTGACCCGAAGACCGGCGGCATGGTGAATGCCAATGATAAAGCTGCCCCAGGCAAGCGACATGCAGGTGGCCGGAATGGAGGTAACAACCGAGATACTGCGAATGCTACTGCAGCATCGGGATCGACGTTTGCTACGAAGAGTAGCGATGGAAAAGCTGAGGGAGTTTTTAAAGCAGCAACTAAGAAGATCACGAAGGGCGTGAAAACCGAGGTATCCGAAGAACCCCCAGCTGCTGCCGTGGTAGATGGTGCTTCGACTGCCAGTGCGACCGCTGCGAATTCCATGCAGGAGAGTGTCGTCAAGGACACAGGGAGTGTCAGCGAAACGTCATCGTCGGTCTTCTCGAGTGCGGCCTCGAAGGGGGGCAATGAAAAACGTGCCCCCAAGCGCGCGATAACGAAAAAACCAGCTCAAGTGAAGACTGTGTCGCGTGTGGCGAAGTCTGTTCGGGATTCCCGGTGTGCCACAGCCCAGCAAGCGCAGCAGCGCCGAGGCTCGCAGGAGACTGCAGCCAGTGTACGCGAAGGTTCGAGGGCGAGCAATGGTAAAACTACTGAACGCGGTAAGCGCAACATCTCGACGAGAAACGACCGCCGTGATGTAGGGAGCAGCAACCCCACGCAGCGTCGCCCCAGCAGAAAGGTAGAGGTGACGACCGCGCAGCCGTCGAAGGTAGATCCCTCAGAAGATGTGCTACTGAAGCAGATTGCGGATGATTCCAGCGGAGGCGTCGTTGTGCTCACGGACGGTCAAGCGGGCATCGAGGTGAATCCCGAGGACGAAGGCTTTGAGACGGTCAAGTCGCGACGAACTGTGCTCACGGAGAAGAAACGACAGCGATTGGCGTCAACGGAGGCAGCCGATGAAGAGAACAGCAGACGTGCGTCAGTGGAGGAGCATGCTGATGAGCAGAGCAAGGGGGAACAGGTTCAAGAAAACTTCGGCATGGCGCCCAAGGTGGTTGACACGCAACGTGCGTCCAAGCCGCGTGGGAAGGCCGCCAACTCGCGCAGGAATGCGGAGCAAGCGACCAAGGACAGGAAGCCGAGGTCGAAGCAGCCGAAGCAGTCGGCGCAGACGTCGGAGCCAAAGAGCAAGCTGATGCCAGCCAAGGTCGCTGCTAGCGGCGGCAAGGCGTCTTCTGCGGAAGCGAAGCAGCCGCCCAGCCCGGCAAAACCCACCGAGCAGGTCGCTGGAGAGGCACCAGCGGAGTCACTAGTGTCGAAGAAGCGGTCGCAGTACGTCAAGGTGGCTTCGACGATGGGGACGAAGCGGGAGCACAAGCCCCGCGGGGAGAAGCAAGCGCAAGGGACCTCGACCCGCAGGTCGAGCGATCGGAAGGCGTCGGCTTCGAACGGTGAAGGGAACGCTCACAAGCAGGAGTCGACCAAACGCGTCGTCGAGAAGGCCTCCTCGACGAAGCCGCGGGGCCCTGCCGCGAAGTCCAAGCCCAAGCAGGCCCGCCAAGTGTACGTGGTGAAGACGCCGGCGCCGGCCAGCGGCGCGACGTCCACCGCCGCGTAGGCGGGTAGGAAACGCATAGGTAGCGAACGTGTACAATATCCAGCTCATGCTTTGCCATCGAAAGCGGAGCCCACGTTGAAGTTGCCTTCAACACGGCAGGAAACGTACGGCAGGTAACGTACGGATACCAGTCAGCGACGGACGACGAAAATCCTTCGCGCCGTCGTGGACATCGCCTCCAGTGGCACCACCGGCTCCACCGGCTCTAGTTGGACGTAAGGCGATTGCTGTCAGGGCCGCGCTCCGGAGCCCAGTCGTTCGGAGTAGCACGACGGCGACCGTGGCCATCAGCAAGCAGGCAGGCAGGCACGGCGAGCCTTAGCGGAGCGGGGCGCATTGACATTGCCGTGTTCCAGTGCTCGACGGTGCTGTTGCGATTCGTCGCGACGACTAGCTGAAGCGGCTTCCAAGATGACTGCTTTCGAGCGGGAGGCTCCAGGACGACGGTCGCTGCAAGCCGAGCACCATGTTAGTGGCCTGTTAGTGGCGGACTCGACGCCATCCACGGCCGCGTACGACCGCCGAGGTGACCAACGGCGGCGGTGGGTTCTCCGTTGTGGGCGCTAGTGGCTGCGAGGGACATTGCGGGCGAAGTCAGGTCGTGGATCAGGGTTTCGTAGTACAGGGTATTTCCTTCATTTCGAAATATTATTATTTGGTGCTTACGCAGTGAATTGATATCATTAGCCGAAATCATTGAGATTTTAATATTATTAATTATAACTACTATAGTAGACTACTAAATATCTACAAGGTTGACCCTTCATGAGCTCAATCCCTCGGCGGTTGAGATGAAGTGTCAGGTCGTTGCGCTCGCACATTGCCTGCTCGGGTGTGCAGAGGGCTCATGACGAAAGATCCCGTTGGAAGCATCCTCTCCTGAAAAACTGTTGATGAACTTCGACCCAGCCAATTGAGTCAGGAATACGAATGCCTTGACAAATCGAAGGCGCTTAGTTGAATCAAGAGGTCAATTATGCGAGCGCACACTCGGCTGCAAACCTACACTTCCGCAGCATTGTATTACAAGAGAAAAAATCTAACTGTAGCACAGGACAACAGGCTCAGCATGCGCACACAGCTCGTTGCTGCAGCGATGACGAACAGGGTGGCCACAAATGCAGCACGGTGACGTTTCCTCCACGTCGCCCATAGCATAACCGACATTGGCGCACTTCATTGGAGCCTTCATTGAGCTTCAGGTGAAGAATTGCGAAAGCGGGAACAGATTGCCAGCAATTGGCCACAGCAACAATTGAGCACAGGATGGAGTTCTTCATGGATTTATTACTTAGTTTAGTAATAGTTCAATCTGGACGATTATTATAACATGTCACTAAGTAGTAAACTTCGAGCAAAGTAACAATAATAGTATACTACTAAAGGAGCGCATATGACGCATTCTACTACCAAACCGTGGGTGGGACCACGGGCTCTCTTCTGTCCAGCGCGGGGCGCAAGTTGAAGCGGTCTCCCACGGCCGCCATTGCCGCCATCAGTATGGAGATTCACGTGCACCTCCATCCAGTCCGTGACGAGCGGGCGAGTCAGCATGCCGCGGATGGGATCAACACGCCAGGAGTGGCGCGGCGTGTGTCAGCGCTTAAGCCAGCGGCAGAGCGCACCCGCGGGTGACCATCGCGAAGCCGACTCAGGTTTGAATTCGCGTCGCCCAGCTCAAGCCGCCCCAACTGACAGCCCCAGTCTTCCCCCTCCCGACGGACGATGCAGTGCAGCAGCAGCAGCTTCCGCCACGCCCAGGCCGGCAGCGCCGCCGCGCCGCGCGAGGTGGCCCCCTTCCTCAAGAGCCTGCGCCGCATGCTGCTCGAGGAGAGCGACGCCGTGCTGCGCTGGACGCCCGACGGCCGCGCCTTCGAGATCCACGACATGCACGAGATGACGGCGCGCGTGCTGCCCAAGTACTTCAAGCACTGCAAGTACACGAGCTTCCAGCGCCAGCTCAACTACTTCAGCTTCCGCAAGTGGACCAAGTCCAAGGCCGTCGTCTGCACCTTCTCCAACGACTTCTTCCTGCGCGACCAGCCCGAGCTCGCCTGGCGGATCACGCGCAAGAAGTCGCTCAGCCCGCACGCGCTGCCCAAGTACCGGCCGCAGGACGCCCGCGCGTCCGCCGCGCCCTACTGGAAGAAGGAGCACAGCGCCGCGCCCTCGGCCCCGCACCCGGTGAGCTTCGAGAGCATGCTGCTGCCCGGTGACAGCTTTTGTCGCCTGCCCTTCCCGCTGACAGCGGACACCGACCTCATGCTCAAGCAGCACGACGTCCGGCACGCGCAGCAGTCGCACCTGAGCAGGCGCTTCTACGGCTTCAACATGGCGGCGCTGCCGTCGGACCCCCCGGCGTACACAAGGAGCTACGACCTGGTGAGTGGCAGCAACGAGCAGACCGAGCCGCTCGACTGGATCGACTGCCTGCTGCCGCCGACGGACGACTCGTACCTGTGCATGTACCCGCCGGCGGCGGCCGTGGCGCCCTACTCCCTGAACCCCGTGAGCCTGCGCAAGAGCTTCGAGTTCGTGCCCTCCGCCACTCTGTAAAACTCGCCGCTATCTGTACGACTAGTCTGTAGCTGCGCTGCTGAGAGAGAGAGAGAGGACAGAGACCGGATCGCACGCAACGCAGCAACCACGCGTCTGTAAGTAAGACAACTAAATACTTGTATCTACCCCACAACCAC
Source organism: Phytophthora pluvialis (assembly GCA_001314425.1). Taxonomy (NCBI): domain Eukaryota; phylum Oomycota; class Peronosporomycetes; order Peronosporales; family Peronosporaceae; genus Phytophthora; species Phytophthora pluvialis. The sequence continues at coordinate 28,065 of LGTU01000089.1, read as the reverse complement.
ACCGGTCCAATGCCTTGACAGCCCGACCGACTCCTTCGCCGCCGCCGCCGCCCGCGGGAGAAGGCTCAACCCAGTCACCCTGGTCTCTTCACTATGTTCTTCAGAGCTCCTCTCGGTGCGGACGACTCTGACCCTCCCTTATTTCTGGGTTGAGAGCCTTTCCTGATGGATGCTTGCTCCGTCGGTCTGCTGCACCCACCGCAGACAGTCGCTCTGGCGGACAGGGGGGAGACGACCGGACACTTACTTGCTAGCACTCACGCTGCTGCCGGGTGGCGTCCGACCCGCGCACGAAAGCCGTCACCAGCTCGCGATAGCCCTGCGCCATGTCGGCGGTGGCCCGAGTGCTCTGCTCCAGCGAGCGAGCAACAGCCAGCAGCACGCTCCGCTGTTCAGCCATGCCCGGCGACGGCATCTCCGTATTGCGCTGCTGCTCCAGCGCTCGGCACCTGTCTGTCTGCTCTTGGAAGACGGCGATCAGATCCTGGAAGCCGCGCGCCATGCCCGCAGCCGCCACCGAGCTCTGCTCCACCGACCTGGCCAACGAGCGGCTGTAGCTATAGCCACCTGCAGCATCGTTGCTCGCAGACGTCGCTCTACGGCCTTGGTCCTGCTCCTGGTCCGCTCGACTATTGCTGCCGGTAGGTTGAGCACCATCTTCACTTTCCTCGTCACCGCCGCGCTTCCGTTTGTGGCGCAGGGGAGCTGCGACCACCTCGTCCATCGGCGCTGTCTCCACGTGCGCCGTCGCGGCTGTAGCTGCTGCAGTGTCTTCCGCCCCCGCCACCTCCTCCTCCTGTCGCGCGCCCTCCGCTTCTTCTCCTCTGAGTTGCGGCTGCGGCGTGTCCTTCTTCGCCTGCGCGTAGTCCGGGCCGCCGCCGCCCACGATCTGCTTCATGTGGGCCTCGAAGACCCACGGCAGCTTGCCCTTGAACGCGTGGCACTTGGGCCGCAGCCGCTTGACTCCCTGCCACCAGTCCTCGCCCAGGCCGGCACCGTCCACCTGGAAGCCTGGCTGGGCGCTCAGCCACCGGAACTCGGCGTACTCGCTGCGCAGGTTCTTGAACTTGACGGACACCTGGCTCTCGGTCCACGGCTGCTCGCGCGGGAAGCTCCTGTTCAGCGACGCCGTGAGCAGCTCTCTCGCGCGCTGCTTGAGCAACACGCCGTTGTTCGTCACGTTGCTCGCGTCGGCGCGCAGCGCCGCGTACAGATCCAGCAGCCGCAGCGTCTCGGCCTCGAGGAACAGCACCATCCTGGTCCCACGCGATACGAAGTGTAGGGGAGGCCAGTGAGGCGCCAACAACTGACCGCTGACGGTACGACGTGTCCTTGAAGTAAGTTGCCCCTGCAAAAGCTCTCGATAACCGCAGCAGCAGTACTTGTGCTGGTGCTATGATATCGCACTAAAGGATGCAGGCGCAGTAGGAATTGTTGCCGGGCGGGAGCAATGTCAAGAAAGCAAACGCAGGTGGTTGTCGGAAGATACTCAGCGTATGCGTTGTATGCGAGGTATGATAGCTCTTCTCTCCACGAGTAGCTTTGAGCGACATCACGCAAGAAGATCGTCACTGTTCCGTCGGATGAACGCGAGAAAACCCATTTGTCGCGCGTCCATCGGGTGAGGTTTCCAACCAAATGCACGCGTGCATTTCCACACTGTCACGCCGCTCGGTGTTGCGTCTGACGGTAGCTATCCATACATTGAGTCAGACGACAGCGATGGCACTCACTAACGCTGTCCGACTGGCCACCTGCACGCTAGTTAGGCACCAAACCAGCACCACAGGCCGTGCGTGGCCCGACAGCCTGCACTCCAATTCCCCTCGCACAGCCACAACTGGCACACAAGCCCCCACCCCAGCTTCTCAGCTCTCGTGGCTGAATACTGGCCGTCAAGGTTTTCGCGGTCGTTTCAGGCTCCTCACTCCATCCCGTCTCGACTATCGCCCAAGTTGAAGCGTAGGTAGGACTTCGAGCGCGCCTCGCTCCCCCTTGCCGGACGGAATGGGCTGCATCCTGACCAAAGTCTGTCTGGACGAAGGTGCGTGCGTGCCGCCGCCGCCTCTTCTCTCGCCTGGGTATTAACTTCCTCCTCTTGTTGACAGACCTGCTCATGCTGGGGGACGACGCGGCGCCGTACGAGGGCCAGCAGGACCAGCCGCCGCCGCAGTCCCGCCGCCTCTCGCGGGCCAAGACGACGCTGCTGGTGCTGGACCCGACCGACGTCTCGCCGCCCAAGAGGAAGACGACGGAGGAGGAGCCGGCGGGACCAGCCGACGCCGGGCCGTCGCGCCTGCTGGTCTACGGCGGGGGCGTCCCGGGCGTCGCCTTGGACGCCGACCGAGTGGAGCTACCGGAGTTCACGGGCGTCCGAGACGGAGGCTACAGGTCCAGCAGCGGGCGGCTGCGGTGGGGCGCGCGCTCCAGAGCGGGCAACGACCCGTTGAGACGCCGCAAGGAGAACCAGGACGCCCTGTGCGTCTGTGACGCGCTGGCCGAGGACGCGGACGCCACCTTCTTCTCGGTCTTTGACGGCCACGGGCCGCAGGGGGCCTTCGTGAGCCACTTCGTGCGGGATCAGTACCATCGAGCAGTGGCCGAGGCGTACGCGGAGCTGACGAACAGGACGGCGGGCGGCGTCACGCGCGACGTCGCGGCCGAGCTCTTCCAGCGCGCGGCGCGGGCGGTTGTGGACAGGTTGGACGCCAGCGCTGTCGACATCAGCGTGAGCGGCACGACGGCCGTAGCCATGCTCGTGCGCGAGGCGGACGTGTTTCTTGCCAATCTCGGGGACAGTCGAGCCGTCATCGCGCGATACTCGAACGAGCAGCAGCGCTACGTGCTGCACTGCGAGACGAAGGACCACAAGCCGGACGTACCCGAGGAGTGCGCGCGGATTGAGAGGCACAACGGGCGGGTCTTCGAGTGGGGATCCTACCGTGTGTGGCTGCAGGATGTCGACATGCCCGGGCTGGCGATGTCGCGCTCGTTCGGAGACGCCGTCGCCAAGACGGTGGGCGTGACGGCCGACCCCGATGTGACCATCGTCGAGAAGCTGCATGTCTGCAGTGGCCCCAGCAAGAAGAACCGGGGAGAACGCCCCGCGGCCTTTGCGGTGCTAGCCAGTGACGGCATTTGGGAGTTCATGACAACAGACGAGTGCATCGACTTCGTGGCTGCGTGCATCATCGATTCCGGGATGGCTCCGCAAGAGGCTTGCACGGCCCTTATCGAGGAGGCGTGTGACCGATGGGATGCAGAGGAGGACGTGATTGACGACATCACTGCAGTCGTCGTCTTCTTTTGAGCTGGACGTGACGCGAGGCAGCAAACGAACATGGGGCACGACGGTCTGTTGATAGGGACCACCCAGGCGCAGGTCGTGTTTTGCTGCTAATGCTACAAGGGCTCGCGGCATGGACACAAGTTTTGTTGAAGGCGATCTCCGTCCCAGTTTCAACCAATACTGATGGGACGACGGTGCGGGTCTAAGACACCAGCTAGAAATGATTGCTTTCCGAGGTAAGAAGAAGTTTATTTATTCCAAGGGAGGGCGTGCGATGCGCTTGATACTTTTCGTAGTGATCCGACGCTGGGAAGTGGTTTTGGAATTGGGACTAACCCGTGTTTTGTTTGTTTGTCCACCAATGTGTTTAGTGTTTAGTCGGCGATGGCTCTTGGAGGAGCAGTGCGAAACGGATTGAACGCCACGGAAATAGTTCCGCAGTACGAGTCGCCCTTTTCGCCTTAAGCGGGCGCTGCAGGACAATTTTTGTTGGCACTTCTCGTGCGGTGGCTCTCGTGGACCCCCAAGATTCAAGACGCTACGACGTGGATGCTGGCATGGTAAAGCACGAGTGGCCTGGGCTGTCCGAGTTTCGGGATCATGCGGTGAGCGGGGTGGTGCTGCCGCGCATGCCTGCGCACGATGTCCTAGAGCAGGAAATCGTGCGGGATGCCGAACGAATCGGTCTCTCGAACCTCCCCGTCCCGCGGCGAACCTCGATCTTCCCAAGTTTATCAAGGGGGTTGACCCGTGCGATTCAAGTGCTCCCGAAGACGACCGAGGGTGGCGATCGTCAAGCTACACGAACAGTTGTGGGCACTCAGAAGCGGAGACAACGATCGCGATCTTTAGTTGTTGTGGTCGAACGATTGGGGGGCTGGATCGCGGCACGGAAGAAGTGGTGTACACCTGCAAACGTCTTGGCAGCCGCAAGTTTCGCGGATTCTCTGTACATTTTGCTGAGCGCTCCGCTGCGCGTGGGATTCTTTTTCGACCCGTGGCAAAGAGCTGTACGCCACGATGCTTGGCAAACGGAACTGGTCATGTTTACCATCGTTGATGTCGCTGGGAGCCTCTTGCGAATTTGGAACTCACGGCGAGAATTGTCCATTGGAGTGCGGCTCTTGCTCAGACAGAGTGTGAGTCAATCTGAGCTAGCTCCGCCGCAAGAAGATGACAGCGAAGAAGAGGAGGTCAAAGCAAATACCAGCAACCGGAGCATCCAAAGTGCCACGACCAGCGACAAGGTGAAAGTATCCCCTCACGGCTTTATCGCATGGCTAGTTCTGTTGATATACTGCGTTCCTTGGGAATTGCTCATGCTGCTCACTTTACGAGGGCAGCACGTTAATATCCTACACGTTTTTGGTCTGCTACGCCTCCTCTCCGCTCGCAACCGGATGGGACCTCAACTAGCAGGGGCGATAGGCGGCATTCCACAGAAACTGGCCGCGGGAACTGTGGCAAATGCGATTGTTCTCTTCCTGAATGGGGTTTACTTTTGCCACGTTGCGGCGTCCGGGTACATGTTGTTAGCACATTGGGAGTGCGGCCTGGACTTCAGGAGGTGTGTGCCGACTCCCAGTTCGGCTGGATGCTGGGTACTTCGGGATCGGATGGAGAACGGCTCCCGACTACGGCAGTATGTGCGCACACTCTATTGGGCCTGCAAGACGGTGGTGACGTTGGGCCAGGGCGACCTCATCCCCGTCACGTTAGCGGAAACGGGCTATCGGATCGTCGTACAATTCTTCGCCGGCCTTTGGGTCACCGCCATTTTGACAGCGTACACTTTCTACTTTACACACAAAGATGCCAATCTGACGAGCAATATTAGCACACGACTGGACCAAGCGCTCCAGGTAAGATTGTCTATCTTGCAAGAATGGAATGGACGACGAGGGTGTCGAGACAACGTCGTTTGTAGTCTAACCGTGCACTTTTGTCACAGTTCCTAGTGGCTCGCAAGGCCCCAAAAGAGCTCGTGGCCTCAGTGGACACGTATTTCCAGTATATGCAGCGCACTCGCAACGGCGTCGAAGAAGAACTGATCCTGGCGGCACTACCGCCCCATTATCGCACGCAGTGCTCCCACTACGTGCGTTATAAAGCCATCGCCCCGCTTACAATTTTTCGCCGACGGAAAGGTGCTTTCCTGCGCACTGTGATGGGAGCGTTGGTACGGGACGTGTATGCTCCTGGACAAGCTTTACTACAGGTTGGAGAAACGGACGAGATGTTCATCGTGGCCTGCGGCGAAGTACGTTTGATGGACTCACGCGGCGCATACGTCGGACGGATCATGGCAGGCGATGCCTATGCTGAGTACGCACTGTTCGAGCGACACCACGCTCGGCATCGGCTAGAAGCAGGCACTTTCTGCGAGGTCTGGTACCTTCCGACGAAATCCTTTAAGGCTGCGCTAGCAAAACACTTTTCCAAGCTGGTGTACGCTTCGCTACTACTGCAGCAGTTCGGTACCAAGACGATGACGGCGGTAAACGACCGCGCGTCAAGTGTCAGAAGCGAGTCCGATGCGCGCATAGATTCGGTGACGTCCATGAAGACACGAGCACGGCAGTCCAAGGTTTTCGGTCACGGGAGCCTTTTGCTGCAAGCTGTTGAAGCGCGGAAGCTGCGCAATGCTGCAGCCGTTATCGCAGCAGCCGATGCTAACCCAAGCTCGGAGCGGATACTATCGACCAGCCTTACGCACTTGATCGCGAGCAGGGTGGCTGCCTGGAGGATGCCGAGCTCGACATTCAGGCAGCAGTGGGCACTTGCTGAGTGCATTTTGATGCTGTATCTCCTTGCCGAGGTGCCGTACCATCTTGCTTTCCAACGCGGCTTTGGACTTCTGAATGGCGTCGCGGGGGATACCAGCGATGGTACAACCCCGAGGAGCTTTCAGGTTGCGAGTTTTCTGGCTTCGTTGCTCGTGGAAATGTTTTTCTACGCGGATCTCTGGCTGAAGGCTCGCTATTTTGTTCGCCCATACCCAGGAGCTGCAGCTAACGATGAATTTCTCGGCACTTCTACTCGAGTAGGGGGAAGTGATGCCGCGGTGGGCTCTTCATTGGACGCACCAAATCCAACGCTCGCGACGCGGAGCTCACAAATCTTTCAACTCTACTTGCAGCACGACAGTCTCATGCTGGAAATTTTTGCTCTCGCTCCTGCTGCGCTGGTCTGGGACATCCTCCCCAAGGAATTGTTCAGTCGACGCAGTGTTCACGTTTTTAGAGCCTTCCGGTTGCTCCGTTTGCTGCGCGTTCGGAAGCTGCGTGGCAAACTGCACGGAGTGTTAGCAAGTCGCGGGTACGGCCCTGCGATTCGGCTTCTAGCAGACGTGGTGGTCTTTTGCTCGTCGATGTCCCACGCAGCAGCTTGCATCTTCTTCGCTGTAGCGGACCGGACATCGTTCGAAGGCGGTCTGCCTGCCAAAGGTGTGGCACCTAGATCAATATCGCTTCCTGCCTGCCTGGAGGACGCTAGTCGTTACGATAACTGCACCTGGTACATGTACGACCGCAGCACTTTCGATCTGGATGCGCCGTACCTGAGATCAATGCTGTGGAGCATCGTGTTGCTTTCGACCGTTGGGTTTGGCGACATTGTGGCCTTCTCGACGCGAGAATGCGTGGTGGACACCCTCTGGATCTTCTTCGGTGCCAACATTTGCTACATCACGAGCTGTGCGCTGTCGAGCGTCCTGGCACAGCTCAACGTTCTGTCTACCATTCGCCACGACCGTATCGAAGGGATTAATGTGCTGCTGATGAGTCCAAGTATGGCCGCGGTGTCTGACGCCACGAAGCGCACCGTCCGCAGCTACTACGAGGCCAAGTGGAAGTTCAACGGCAGTGCAGTGGGCGACCTCGAGCTTCTCGAGCATTTACCTCGCTCGCTGCGCCGGGCCGTCTCGTCGCAACTGTACACGCCAGACCTGCGTCGCTGTGCGCTTTTTGTTGAGGATTGTGGTCTGCGCGCTGCGAATGCCAATGGAGACGCTGCCTTGTTCATGCAGCAGCTAGCGTTGATCGTCACGTGCGAGCACTTCTTGCGGAACGTGACAGTTATCAAAGAGGGGCTGCTGGCGACCGAGTTTTTCGTGGTCCTCAGCGGGGAACTCGAGTGCTTACTCCCACCCGTTCCTCTAGCGCCAAGTACATCCCCGACAAGGCTCATTTCAGCCACCCGCATGGCGAGGAAGTCCATTCACCTTGCAGCCACCGCAGCGATGAAGCGCACGCGTGACAGCGCGCGAATTGCTCGAGACTTCACGGCATCGACGCTGCAGGGGGTCCGTTCCAAAGACGGAGTCACGCCTACGAGATCTCCGATTCGAGTGCGGGGCTTTCAGCCCGTCGAAGAGGAAGGACGCTCCATTTCGGATGCTTACTCGTTGAGATCGCGCTTATCGGTGACGTCGTCACTCACCATTTCCCACCCTGCGACGAAACCTACTCTGACCGAGACGCCGAGCGAGCGGCTTCCAAAGCTTCTTCGCTACGGAAACTTAAAGTTGGCCATGGGCGCGCTAAGGGACCCTACGGTAGCGGATGCAGCCCCCGTTCCGATCTCCGTCTTGAAACAGCACGACTACTTTGGGGAGGAGAGCTTGTCTGCTAACCCGAAAGTGTACGAGGTGAGTATTCGCGTCGTCTCGAGCGCCCGCGTGGCGGTGATACGGCGTCGCGACTTCTTGGCTTTAGCCGCTCGCTTCCCTCAGTACGTGGCACGTCTTCGAGTGCGGAAAACGGAGCTTCGTGCGAAAACCGGCTGCCTCGTAGCAGCACATCGCGCCAACTTCCAGGGCGAAAGCAACAAGATAATCGTACGCGTGCTGGGAACTTGCACTTCGCTGTATGTGGATAGCAGCAAGTCCAAGTTGGAGAAACGTGGCGCGCGCGTGCTGGATCCGACGAAGGCGTTCGCCCGCTGGTGGCACCGTGGAATTGGCTCCATCCTCGTGTACAATTTCTACGTTATTATTTTTCGACTAGCCTTCGTGCCGTACCCGAAAGCGAGCTCGATGGCGTGGCTGACGGCCATCGACTACACGCTGGATGTGCTGTTGTACGTTGACTTGTACCTCAAGTATGGTCATCTAGGGTATATCGAGTTTGGTGAAGCTGTACTCGATCCAGAGGCGATCAAACGCCGCTACCGTGCAAGTGGACACCTTTGGCAAGACTGTCTGGGTATGCTTCCGATATACTACCGTGGGGACGCCTTTGGTATGGCCGCCGCTCGGTTGCCACGTCTTTTGCGCTGCGTACAGCTGGGAGAACTGCTGGAGGAGGTCCACACGGAGATTCAAGAGCGTTTCTTGCGCGGTAATGCTGTGCTCCTGAGCGTATTCGACCTGGTCAAATTCTTCCTCATCTTCGTATCGACAGCCCACTACATTGGCAGTCTCTACTACCTGCTAGGGTGGGCGCAACTCAAGACCGGGATGGTTACTACGAGTTGGATATCGGTTGACCTGGTGCTACTACAGAACCCGAACAGCCCCGTTGTGCATTACATTCGCTCCATGTACTGGTGTCTCTCCGCCGTAAGTATTTATTCAGTATGTATGGGCTGTTTCCTAATGAACTAACCAACCTGTGAACCTGATGTTGTCCCTTATTAGTTCACGGTGGACTGCTTCGGCGACATCCTGGCGCGGAACTTCCTGGAGTCTTGCTATGAGCTGTTCACGTGTGTGCTTGGGTGGATTTTTATCGGCCAAGTGATCGGCCGTATCAATGCGTTGATGGCCACGCTCGACAAGGCGCGCAAGCAACGAAATGATCGTGTGGAGGACTTTCAGCAGTACGCAAAGCAGCGGGCGCTACCTGACCGTCTACGGAAGCGTGCTATGAAAGGCCTGACCATCAAGGCGGAGTACCAACTCGAGCTGGAGCTGCATGCCACCCTCCGAGATTTACCCGCTACGCTACGTGCACTGGTCGCAGTCGAAATGTACAGCGGTCTGCTGCAGCCCCTACCCGAGTTTGCGACACTGAGTTTGGCTCAGCTGGAGGCCGTGGCTCGCGCGTTAGTTCTGGAGATTTACCTCCCCGGTGACATTATCTGCGAGGCGAACCGCGTGGGGACACGACTGTATATACTCAAGCGTGGCTGTGCGGAGCGGGTTGCACTCCGAACGGGAATCGTGTATGGTGCGCTCACGGATGGAGCTCTCTTCGGCGAGTTCGCCTTCTTCCTCCCTGGCTCGAGACGACTCTTCTCGGTTCGTGCGGTGCGAACGTGTCAAGTGCTGCAGCTTCACCGCCGCATCTGGGATCGCTTGTGGCCGCCTCACCTGCGTGCCCAAGTGGAACAGGCCGTGCTTGCAGTGGTGACTCGCACGTATCGACGAACGGCGTGGGGCTTTTTGAACATTGCCAAGAATTTCTACATCAAGAACGACACGCCCGTACCTGCGTTAGGACCAAGGCGCCGGTCACGTGGGTTAATCATTCCGAAGAGCAGCAAACCGAAGGAGCCTCCAACGTTGTTCAGACGCGCGTCACGAAGCGGAATCACGGGTCGAACTAGTGACAGTGGGGCCAACTCGCTGCTGCCGGCGGCACTAAGAAGCCCCGTCACCTCATTTCGTAGACGCGTATCAGCCTCGGACATGTCTAGCGTCTCGGAGAAAGTGGACATCCTGGACTCGTATCGAAGCATCATGGAGTCGTCTCGGAGCACTCGCGAACAAACCTTCGAGCTACCGCAAGGGGTTTCGTTGACCGCCGTTGAGTCAATAGCGACGAGCTCGTCAACAGTCTCAGAGACGTGCAGCAGACCATCCGCAGGAGCTCTGACACTTCCCCATTTCATTGCAGCGGAACCTCGATGTTCACGTGCCCGGCTATCAGCGTCTACCGAGTTGCGCTGGAAGTGGCACGAGAAGCGTCTTCGTGCTATTCAGCTCTTCTACGCGGCCTGGGGACATGTCCAAGATGACTTGCGGAGCCTTCGAGGGATGGAAGGCCCAACTGGGAGGGTCTTACGGCGTCGGGTTTCCATCAGTGTGGTGCCCTCGTACAATGAAATGCGAGCAGCTCAGCTAGAGGAGACGGCAACGAGCATCCGGATGAATGTAAAGCGGCGCCACTCCATCCACTCGGACCCAACGAGCCTGAGGATGAAATTTAACTTGTCTCCAGCCGAAGTGCGCGTCCTCGAGCAGCGGATGACTACAGCGCCCAGCGATGCGAAGACACGTGCGTCGTATCCCCCCCTGCTGGCTCCAACTGCAACCTCCCGAGCGTGGTCGATACGAGGAGCATCATCATCAGCTCACTCGTGGGTTTCACACTTGCGGAGGCGTACCAGCACCTTTTCCACGAGGAAAGTGGCCCCCTTCACGTCAACAAAAGCGGTCGATACGCTTGAGGAATCTCCCTACTCGATTTGGTCCACGCCAAGCGCAGGAGCCGCACGGTTCGATCCCAACGCGCGCTTCCGAGATGTGTGGGCTTCCATCATGCTGTTCGTGACGGTGTACTACTTGGTCATGATCCCGCTGCAAATCGGCTTCTTGGACGGCTTCCTGAACGAGGCCGGAAGAGAATCCCTCGTCATCGCGTGGTTCGCTCTCGAGTATTTGATCGCGGATGTCCCGTGCGTGGTGGACTTTGTGCTGCATCGCCACTATTTCGTGTACGTGACGAGCAGCGGCGAGGTGGTGACGGATCCCGACCGAATCGCCCGCCACTACTGGCGCCACGGATGGTATTTGGTCGATGTGCTGGCGATGCTGCCCATGGAACTGCTCCTGTTCGCGTTCGTGGTGAGTCTGAGGCAGGCCGGGTACGCGCCTCCGCCTGCGACGACGTCCGAGTGGCCACTCATCTTCGCTCCGTTTGGCGGACTGGTCAACTGGCACACGTTCGCCTTCCTGCGCGTCAACCGGTTCCTGCGTATCGTGCATTTCCACCACCTGAGCGACCAGCTCCAGCGCTTCTTAGTGTACGACCGGCGCGCTCGAGGCTTGACTCCAGGCATCTGCTACCTCGTTCGCCTCGCGCTCGACTTCTTGCTGGGGACGCATTGGCTCTCGTGCCTCTTTTACGGCGTGTCGTACTTGGTGTATGCCGACGGGGAAGTGTCGTGGCTCACCACCGCGGACATGCTTGCGTTCGGCAACGACGTCCACAACTTGGCGGACATTCGCGCGGTGCCGTTCGTCCAGGCTTACCTGCGCACCTACCACTTTAGCATCGGCGCCATCACGACCGTGTGCTACGGGGACATCATCCCCATGAACGCGCAGGAGACGTTGGTGACCATGGCGGTGATCTTGATCTCCGTGGCCATCTTCAGCATGCTCTCCGGCGGCTTCTACAAGTACTTCGACATGGAGCTTGGACGCCGCGCCGAGTACGAGGAGAAGGTGGCTCAGGTCGGCCACTACCTCAAGTTCCACCGCTTCCCGGCCGACACTTGGCGCCAGATGCAAGTGTACTTTGCTCTTTCGTGGCGAGAGAGTCGCGGCCGTCGGGAGCGGGAGCTGCTGCGAGGGCTTCCCCCTTCCGTCCGACAAGACCTAGCGCAGCACGTGCACGCGAGTCTCCTGAAAAACGTGGCGCTCTTCACGCGCTGCGACCTGACCTTCGCTCGTGCGATCATTGCGGCTCTGCAGCACGAGTTCTTCGTGCGCAACGACGTCATCATCCAGCGCGGGGACATGGAGCGAAGCTTGTACATCGTCGAGAGCGGCGTCGTCCTCATCTCGGCCGTGCGCAAGCGAAAAGTGCAGTCTGCTGCAGCGGCAGACGAGAGCGATGTCGCGGACGACAGCAACTCGCCCACGGTCTCCGTCAACGAGTGGGTGCGGGCGAGTATTCGGGCCTCGATCCGCCTGCGCAAGGCCAAGAAGGCCGTACCGGCAGCGACTGCGACTGCGACTGTGAAGCAGCGACAGAAGAGCATTGTGGCGCTCATGTCACGCACCGGAACCGCGTCCGACATCAACGACCAAACGGAGCGCGAGGTCAAGATCTACAAGGGTCCATTCGACTACTTCGGCGAGCGCTCTCTGCTCTTTGGCACCCCTCGCAATGCCACGTGCATGGCCCTGTGCGTCACGAGTTTGTTCGTACTCACGAGCGCTCGGTTCGAGGCGATTCTGGACGAGTTCCCGCACGAACGCAGCAACAGCGCGAGCGCCTGGGTCATGACGCGAACTCCCGCCAAAGTCGCTACAGATGACTTGTAGCAGCGGATACCAAACACTTGGAAGTTAAACAAACAGAATCAAAAGCTTCATTCCTCTTGGCTCCTACCGTCTACGATCCATAAGCAGCAGCAGCTTGAAGCACCAACCACCTGGGTGTGTTTTAAGGCATCTAGAAGAAAAGGGCGGTGGCCAGAGCCAGCAGCGTCGACACGAGCACAGCCGACACGCCGCTCATGGCCGCAGCGCTGGAGCTCGAGCCGCCGTTCCCAGACGAGGTCGAGTCCTTGGTGGACGAGCTGTCAGCCGAGGCGTCACCGGTGCCGCCGTTCTCGCCCACGGCCTTCTCCAGCGTGGGGAAACTCCAGTCGCTGGGCGGGGTCTCGCAGCTGTCCGACGTCGAGTTGCAGACCGTGCACGTGGAGCCGAAGAGCTCACGCTTGCAGCCAGCATCCGTGTTGCACTTCTTGACGTTGAGGTAGCACGCCGGGTTCTCGGCCGCGAGCTCCGCGGGGGTGGGCAGGGGCAGCATGTGCTTAATGATGCTCGAGTCCAGGCCGGACGTCTCGATGAGCCCATTCGTGAGGTTGTAGTAGGCCTCCACGAGCTTCGTCGCGCGCTCCGAGTTGGCGTCCTCGTCCTGCGGGTTCTCCCAGAAGGAGATGCCGTCGATCCACTGTCCGTCCGTCGTGGCCTCGAACTCGACGCCGCCGTCCTCGCAGAACTCCGTAAAGTTGGCGTACGTCTCGCCCGTCGTGTTGCTCACCATGGACGTGATGCCCACCAGGTCGTCGATCAGGATGAAGCCGAGCACGCGGTAGGCGAAGGTGCAGCTCACGCCGTCGGGCATGACGCCCACGTCGCACAGGCCCTGGCGGGTGCTGGCTCGGCACTCGGACGTCTTTGCGCTCCACTCCTCGAGCGGACACGTGTTGGGGAACGAGTACCAGACGTTGTTCGGGTACGGGGCGCGCGGGTCCGTCTCCTTGGTGGTGCCGCCCACGAACGGGCCGACCTCGGGCTCGCCCTCGTCGCCGTTGAAGTAGTAGCAGGCCGTGGGGAACCCCTCGCCGCCCGACGACGTGGTCGAGCTGGGCGTGCAGCGGCCCGAGTCCATGGCGAGCATGGTGCCGTACTCGTTCTGGCTGGCGGCATCCTCGTACAGCGCGATCGTCTCGTTGGTCTGCGCGATGGCGAACTCGTAGAACACGACGTACGTCATCTCGTTCTTGCGCGCGCAGCGCTCCTCGGTCGAGCGCGTGTCGTAGTTGATGCCTTCGGCCTGCACGTACATGAGCGCGCCCTCCACGGACGCCGTGTTCACCGTGTCCATGAGGCCCACGTAGGCGTCCGTGGCGTCGTCGTAGTAGCTCGACACGAAGCGCTGCAGCTCGTCGTTCCACGCGGGCATGTCGCTCTGCACGCGGGCCTGCACCACGTGCACGGGCGACATGTGGTACGAGTCCGACGAGGCGCCCGCGGACGAGCCCGAGGACAGCGAGCTCATGAAGTCGCTGGCGGACGAGCCCGACGCCGTCGTGGTCGAGGTCTTGGACGTCGTCGAGGCGGACGAGCCCGAGGCGGACGTGGCGGCCGTCACCGTGCCGGCGCTGGACTCGGTGGACTGCGCGCGGACGGCCACGGCGACGGCGGCCGTCAGGGCGAGCGTCGAGAAGATCTTCATGCTACTTGTTGATACAGGGGGACAGACAACGACGGTGTCTGTGTAATCTACGGACCCGAACGTGGAGTGCACTCGAGAAGGCAAATTGGGAATTGAGGGAGCATCGCGGTCTCCGTTGCGCGAGCCAGTTCAGAGCGGTCCGGCTGGATTTTGACGCGCAAAAGAGCAGGCACAACGCGACGACCTTGGCACGACAGATGGCCGAGGAGACCTGATGCGGCCTCTACCCGGAGTGCAAAGGCAACCCTCCTCTCTTTCTCTCTCTCTCTCTCTGAGACGGAGGCTGCTGGTCGAACGAGCTGCCAAGTGAAGGCTTTCGATGCCATCCATCGCGTTGGAGATGGTTTTGGCCGCGCATAGGATAGATCCATGCATTGGATGTCACTCGGCGCTGTGCGACTCAAAAGCGCTCGGCGGCACTCCTTCCGCATCCTCCGCAGCTGACAAGTAGGCGAGATTCGCGCAGCAATCCCCCCCCCGCCTCATGATGTCCGACATCATGTCAGATACATGTATGTCGCCGACGCAGAAGGCCAATCGCCGCTGGACCGGCACCAAAAGTCCAAAGTCTCCGAAGTTTCTCATAGGCAAGTCGAAAGTATCCTAAGTTTTTTTTTTTTTGGCCTGACTGAAGGCGCACAGGCGAATGCATACACCTGTACATGACCCCGCATCATGCTTCCCGACACCGCAACCCCACGACGACGCCCTCTGCACTGCAGAGTCTGCAGCGGTGACACCCATCCCGCGCTGGCGTTGCCGTTGCCTGCACGTGCCCGCGACTCGCCCTGATGGTCATGCGCACAGCTGGGCCGCGCGAGATAAACACGGGCGTAGGTGAAATGCCGAGGCTGGTGCTGCTGCTGTTGTTGGCATAGGCCTGCGTGCGTTGGGCTTTTCAGTGGAGCCGAGGGCTCACCAACGCCACCGCTGTCGTGCCCGCGGCCTGCTCTTCTTTGCCCTCCCAGTTGAGGCGCCATGTTGCCGTGGGTGCAACCTCTGGAATGGCATGGATATTACTGACACGCGCGAAGCGCACATGGCGCTCGTCGCCCGACTGGAAGGACAAGTGCCGCTACGGACGCCGCCATCGGTGGTGGGTGCGCTGGCGGCGCCGGCCGATGCGCAGGATGTGGCGACGTCGGAACGCTGCGTGGACAGCCTGCTTTTAGTCGCCTTGGTACATGTAAACGTTTTAATTGCCGGCGTTAGTCGTACCGTACTCGTCGACAGCTTGTCTGCTACGTTGCTTAGCCGCGTGACGCCCTGCGTCCGGCCGTGTGTGGCTCGAGGCCATGGCGCGCTCTGCGCCATCGAAAGGGCCGCGGTCTCCGCCCACAACGTTTTTGAACGCCAAACGAAGCACCCAAGTGCAGGTCCGCGATCTCTTTCGCGTCCAGCGTGGCGACTAGCCCTTTGGACAAGCCGCTCCGCAGATGGAAAGCCCTCGGCGCTCCCAGCCACAAGGTCACTGCAGCGACGGAAAATGCCATCGACACCACCATCTGAGGTGAGTCAAAGGGTATCGCACTCAAGTGTGTGCAAGTGTCCACTTTTTGCTCAGCTTTTGCTGTTTGCGGAGACCGCCTCGGGCCGCTCGCGTCCGGAGAGTCTGCGCGGCCGTCGTCTCCGCCGGAGACGACGGCCGCGCATGGAGCTTAGCAAGGCTGGAGCTGCCCATCTGCAATCGTTTTGAAGGTACAAACAGGTGCCTGCTGTGCTACAGCCTGTAGCAGGTGCGTGCGTTGCGTCCGATGCAAATCGCCGCCAAAGCTTCAAGCGGTGCAAGCCCGCCACGATGAAGCGATACACAGACAGTGCCGGCCGCAATGCGGCGACGAGCAGAGAGCTGGAGCTGCAGCGCTTCGCCGAATCTCGGTGACTGCACCAGTGATCCCGGACGATTACGCGCTGCGCCTTGCGCTGTTCGATGCTGGGTCAGCTTCGCCGCAGTCTGCTGCTGAGACTGCTGAGCAGTGCTGACCATGCTGGAGTGACCGCCGTCGCAGGTCTAATACCAATGTAGCTGCGACCATTTGGTTCGGCTGGCTAAATACCGACCGAGTCGCGCTACGCACGATCAAGAGGCAACCATCTTCTGTCGACAAGCTGCAGGGCAATGTCATCACGCGCTGTCAAGACAATCCTTGGCCATAGTCATCAATGCTTGGGTCAACTTGACCTCAATTGTTCACATGGGGGCCAGTACCGGACGGAGACCTGGATGCGAGTTTGGCACACCTCGCTTAGCAATTGTTCACGAGAGCAGTGTCGCTGTGGTCTCGCGCACCCGAGTGCGTCCAATCGAGCTCGACCGTCGGCAAACTATTTGCTGCAGCAGGGCAAGGCTGCCATTTGATACGCTTGCCTTCAAGCAGGGTCATGGAGGGTCAAGCAGGGCATTGATTCGGTTCCCAACTTCATTGGCGAATTGGTATCTATAAAAGTACAAGGTTATATTTTACATGTAGTTTTTTTGCTGGTGCATATATACATCAGCCAATGGACACGCGAAGACCTCGTTTAAGTACGACCTGCGACCAATCAGACGGAGTCTTTCGCGCTAAGCCCTTATAAGCCTTAAGCCGAACCATCAAAGCATTGACTGGCCACGGTCAAATCAGAAGCATACAATTCAGCAGACAGCTAAGTGACGATGGCGCAGGGCAGCGGGTACCTGAAGAAGGGCAAGAAGGGCGTCAAGAACTCGGGCTCCAAGCCCTCCAAGAAGGCCGTGAGCTACTCGCACAAGAAGTCGGCGGCCAAGTTCACCAAGAAAGGCAGTACGTGGTGAACTGAGTGGTGGTGTGGCATTTAGCCTTATACGTTAAAAAAAAACTCACTTGTGCATTGCTGCAGACCCGACGACGGAGATTCGACGCGGCTGCAGCGGCATGAAGAACCACGGCACCAAGGCCGTCACGGGCTTCATCAACCAGAACTTGGAGAACATCATGGCCAGCCGCGTGCTGCAGTCCGGCACGACGCTGGCGCTGAGCGACGTCAAGGCGCACGGCAAGGAGCGGCTCAAGGAGATCAACCAGAACGCGCGCACCAAGAAGAAGAGCCGCGTGGCGCAGAAGCTGGCGGCGCTGGAGCGGTCCATTAAGGACCAGGAGGAGGGCGGCACCAAGCACAAGCGCCCCACGGCCGCGGCGGTCGTCTCGCACTCATAGATGTTTACCTCGCCACGTGTATTCCTTTTTATATGGACATCGAACTCGCTTTCGTTTTAGATGACGACCTTGGCCTTCTTGTCGGCGGCGGCAGGTGCTGCGGTGCTGCTAGAATCGGCGACAGTGGCGGGGTGGCCAGGCTGCTGACTGCGTCATCGTCTATCGACGCAGCGACGGCCTCTTTGGCGATGGTGGTGGCGACCTCGATTGCAGACGGAGACGTGGGCGATGGCGCAGCTGGTGTCCCTCCCGGTGCCTTCTTGCCCTTGAATGTGGCCGAGTCCGGGAACAGGTGCAGAAGCAGCTCGTCCGTAATGCTGAAGAGCAGGTTCTTGACAAACACCTCGTGCTGCAGGAACTCGTGCAGCTTGAGCGCTGCATTCTCACACGCCGTGTCGCCGAAGAGCGACAGCGCCTTTGAAGGAAAGCTTGCGAGAATAGCTTCGAGACAGTCTTTGCGGAGCACCTGCATGTCGGGGGCAGGAGGTGGCACCGCGGTGGCATCGCTCGGGTCGGGGAAAATGTACAGGCGCAAGTCGCCGATCCAACCTGAGAGCTTCTTCGGGTCGGTGAAAGAGAGGAATTGCCGCTCCAGCATCCGGAAGTGCGAGGCACCGAGGAACGCCTTGATAAATGACCGAGTCATCGAAAATATCTGACGACGCACCATGCCGATGCCGTCGAACTCAAAGACCTCGCCTAGTACGGCGAACAGGCTAACCTCGATCTTTTGCAGCACACGCATTTTTGTCTCCTTCGAGTTCGCGTCCGGCGCGATCCACCGTCCCTTTTTCCACTTGCCGTTCTCCACAAGTACACCTCCAGCACCGCCCACTCCAGCGCCACTGCCTCCAGCTGCGCTGTTCAGCGCACCACCTCCAATGGAAGACGCTCCTAATGAAGAAGTCGGATTTTCACCTGCGTCCCATCCGGATACCGACGGGATGCCTGCTGCAAGGGACGTTCCGTATGCGTTCGCAAGCAAAAGGAACTTCTGCACGGCCGAGCTCTGACACAGCGTATCGCACGCAAGCAATTGCTGCAAGAATTGCTCCAGAACATACAGCCGCTTCTCGTAGGCTAGAGTTGCCGCCGCTACAGTCTTCAGAGACGGCTTGATGGAATTCATCTCCATGTAATCGACACCTCTCAAATGGGACGCCTGGCATCCCACACCACGCTTCTTCTCTTGCTTTTTCAGCTTCTCAGCTAACTGCTTCTCAAGCACCTCGAAGTCGTGGAAGCTCTTGATAACACTCCAGGCGTATGCACTGTCGTCCTTAACCTTGACTGTGATCTCGAACTTGGTGCTCCCAGCGCGGCTGATACTTGGGCTCAAGGGGCTCATCGGCTGTCCAGATGCTGCTGAATCGCCAAAACTCCCTAAACTGCTGCCACTACTTGTAGGGGATGGCGCGTGGTGGGGGCTACCGTTCGTAGGATTTCCATTCGAACTGTTGGAAGTGCTGGAGCTGAATGCATCGGTATCGCGCTCGCGCTCCTTGATCAAGTACTTGCCAACATGGGCCTCTATACGCAGCTTGTACTTGTTTACAAGGCGGTCGTAGCAGTTTCCGCAAACGCGCGCTTTCTTGGAGGTTTCAAGAGGTGGCGGATACACCATAAACGCGTAGAAATTCAAGCATGAAGCGCACACTCGCTGGTGGCAGCTTTGACATGTTCCCACACCCGCCTTGGACGCTGGAAATGCTTTAAGACAGCGGAAGCATAAATTTTCATCGTCATCTTCGTCGTTGTCGTACAGAGAAGCAGGATCATCTTCCAAAGAGGGTTCAGTTGATAGTGCTTGTGACTCGGTCATCGAAGATTTAGTGCTCTTGTTGGAAATCCCACGCCGCAGCGACGGAATGGATGCTCGAGCCTTCATAAAAGCCGAAGTTTTCGTCGATGTTTGATGCGAATCATCCGAGTCGATCATCCCCAGCGTCGAATCCCTGATCGGACTGTCGGGCATCTCTTTATCAAAGCTCTTCGATCGTCTTCGCAGCATGGACCTCTTTGCTGTTGTTCCCTTGTCCTTCTTCTTATCGCGTTTCAATGCGTTAAAGCGTTGCTTCAGCTTTCTCGCCCTACCCAAACCATTAGGAACAGTCGACGATGCCAGTGGAGAGGACACTCCGAAACTACTAGGAGACACCGGCGGTAGTGCAAGTGCCAGAACTGGAGGCAGTTGAAACCTTCGGCGTATCCACCGTCGCCGCCGCACGGAATCAAATTTCTTTTCTTTCTCATGGAAATTGTCCTCGAAGGTCTTGGCGTACTCCCATGATGAGTTTGGTGCCTCGCTGTCCGACGATTCACCTGCGTCATTTCCTGCATTTTCTAATGTCCAGTCGTCCTCCCAAACCCATTCTGATGAAGGGAGTTCGTTCCACCGTTTGTCGGTTGCTTTTACCCACCCGTTCATAGGAACATAGCGCTCAGTCTCCCATACTCGTTCCAGCACACGAACAGGGGCGGTTGGGGAGCTCACACCTCGAGAACTCCATTGGATGGAGGGCGAAATACCGAACTCTTGGTCCATGTCGCTCTGTCTTCCCAGAAGAATCGGTACGTCAAGGCACACGTTGAGTTTATCAAGCTGGGATAAAGCCCCCATGACGGATTCCATGAGCGTGCTGTCAAACAACAGAGCAAAACTTTCGTAGAAAAACTCTGTGACGTCGCTGTGTACGTGTACCTCGGCGCAGAAGGTCCCCAGCGATCCTTTTTCTAAAGCACCCAGTAGCCATTGAACTCCACGGGTCGAAACAAATGACTCGTTTGGGCTGCAACTTGGACACTGAGACGCCACAAACCGCCAGTGAGCGTTGAACCTTTCTGCACCGGGTCTGTCTCGCGCAAGATATTCCCAATAATACTGGCTGTCCTCCACATCTCCATCGGAATCACTACCTCTGTCTGTACCCATGCTGTCCCGACGCGGAGACGTCAAATCGACTTTCGTCACTGGCAGAGAAGAGCGCCGCCTAACGTTTGGAGAATGTGGGGGTGTTGAGGGTTCTTTGTTATCATTCTCGTCTTCTGAGGAAGGTGTCTTCAAATCATGGTTTCGAAAGCCTAGCATGAAGACGTCTTCCATCGCAGAAAGAAGATCGTACAGCTCGCGCGAGCGCGCTGAGCTGCGCATTTCCGGACACTCATCATACATCTTGGTGTAATTTGTCACGGCCTTTTCCAAATGCACAACAACGCGATCTCGCACCATAGCCATCTTCATCGTTCCGCTCGCCGTTCGACGGGTCATTTCCTCTTCATCATCGCTCATGGGACTCAGAAGAGGATTCAACGAACCCGTGGTATGCGCACCTCGGCTATCACCTGTAGGCGTAACAGTACCATCGTCAAACGAAGAGGTGGGTGAGGTGACGCCTGACTCGCCTCGCTTCCACGCCTTCTGAAATAGCTGCCCTGGCTTCCGGATCATTCGTGCTGCAGCACCCGCTCCCGCACTGAGAGGAGGGGTAGAAATGGGATCCATTTGATGACTGCCAAGAGTGCGGAAGCGCCTCTTTACCTTGCCAATAGACGAATTCAAGCTGGAACCGATGTTCGCCTTGGCATTCTTCAGGTCATCCATGTGAGCGCTAATACGGCTATTTTCGCCGGTCATTTTGTGTGATAGCAGTCCGCCTGAAATCAATCCACGAGGATTCATCATTTTTGCCGCCTTAGAAACATTAAGGCGATCGTCCAGAGTAAAAATCGATGGCAACGCTTTTCTTTCGCCAGTGGATCCGCCCGAGTTGGCAGCAAACACAGCACTCCCAAATGCAAACGGGTTGCTGGTATCAGCCCAGTCTTCTCCTTCAAATACCATCTCAGCTGCACCCGCTGCACCTGCTGCGGCCGAGGACGCGGCGCTCGCCACCGCCTCGACGACTGCCTGAAAGGCTGCTTCTGCCTGCTCACCGCTACGTCTGCTAGCCTTGTAGAGGAAGCTAGACGTCGATCGTAGTTTATTCAGCGTCAAGGTTGGAACCATACCAACACCGTTACCCGATGCAGACATAGTTGGCGACATTGGCCCCACCACATATTTTTCGTCGACAAACGCTTGGAGGCAGGACAACACGATCTCGTTGGCGTACCGTGGCTGGGAGTACTCAGATAGTGGCTTGAGAATCTTGAAGGCGGTGATTTCTCGCAGTAAATTCATGGCGATAGACACGAACACATTGGTGTCGTGCTGCTGGGCGAGCTGAGGCTTTAGCTGTGTCAGCAGCTGCGTCGCTACATGTCGGAGATAAGCCGCCTCTGCGTTTTCACCAGCATTCTTCTTGCCGCTACTGTTACCCGTGGATGCCGGTGAAATAAATGTCGCCTGCGGCGATGGCGGAGCTCCAGTTCCCACGCAACCCGGGTGAACAAACGGTGATCTCTGTACAAATGCCGTCACGTATTCCTGTCGCTTGAGCAGGTTGGAGTCATTCTCGTCGCCTTCAAAGACGGCCGGATACTCGTCAGCCAGCTGCGCGTAGGCTTCCCTAAACCACCCCAAATGCAGCCTCAGCAGCTCCAGACTCTTGGCAACCATCGTAAGGGCCTGAGACGGGTCGATCTCCAACACCCGCGAAGCCACCGCACCCAGCAGATCTGCCAGCAGGAACTTGACATCATTGGGGAACTCCTCGTTCGGAGAAATGGCCTGGAACCAGTAATTCACATAGTCCTTCACAATCAACTGCACCAGAGTCGCGATCTCGTCGCAGATCTCGGGCGGCAAGCTCCAGGACGTGCGCAAGTGCGCCACAATGGGAAGTCTCTTGAGCACTCTCAGCTGGAAGCCTGCGTCCGTCATGCAGCCCCCAGAGGCGGGCGGGGGGAACGCGTAGTCGCCCCCAGCGGTGCCGCTGCTCCTTGGGCCGCCCCCGAGCGCGCCAGCCGCGCCGCTGTAGTTGCCGCTGCCCACGCGGCTGCGGTATCGGCTGTAGTACTTGAACTTGAGCAGCGCCCCGTCCAGCAGCTCCTGCTCCTTCTGCAGTTGGTACGAGCGCAGCACCCACCAGAAGCTGCTGCTGCCCGCAAGCAGCACCGCCACCTGCAGCAGGCGCGTGGCCGTCCACCAGGTCGCGCGTAGCAGCAGCAGCGACGCCCACGAGTAGCGCGCACCCAGCAGCAGCGCCGCGAGCGTCAGCAGCCAGTGGAGCGGCCGCATCGAGATCCAAAATGTGCGGAGACGGTGAGGGCCGAACAGAAAATGGGTGCGGAATCGGTCACCGCGGCGCGCGATCCGGCCGAGCGCGACGGAAGCAGGGAGCGCAGACGCAGAGGAAGCCGACGAGGCCTAGCAGCATACACTCCGACCCGCGCAGCCAGAGGTAGAGGGCGGTGCGAGCAGGGGATCACCGCTCTGCGCTTTGCAGGCGGAGGAGGCGTCAAAAAGGGAAACTGTGAAGCCAAGTCCAAGTATAGAGTGAGATGGGATCACTTGTGTACCGCACCTCAAGCTGGTGTGGTGTAGAAACATCGTCAATATGGAGTACCCTACATGGGCACGCGTGGACCCCACCACAAGTAGTCATCATATGGGCACACGGCGTCTGTGGCTGCGACGTGCTGTGCGCCCCTCGCTCATTATCACCGACGACTGCTGGAGCCTGATGAGCATGTGGCGCGGATCGAGCGCGCTGGTGCGCAGCGGTAGCAAGGCGCTGCTGCAGACGTCGTCGCTGTCGACGGCCGCTGCAGCGACTGCGGCCGCCACGTCGGACGCCGCCGCCGTGTGGTCGCCCGAGAAGAAGCGCACGGGTCTGCTGGCCGTCAAGATCGGCATGATGCCCGTGTGGGACCACTTCGGCTACCGCCACAACTGCACGGTGCTGCAGGTGGAGGAGTGCCAGGTGACGCAGGTGAAGACGGCCGACCGCCACGGCTTCAACGCGCTGCAGCTCGGCGTGGGCCTGCGCAAGCCCAAGAACGTGAGCAAGCCCGTGCTGGGCCACCTGGCCAAGGCGGGCGTGCCGGCCAAGCGCCAGCTGCAGGAGTTCCGCGTCTCGGAGGACGCGCTGCTGCCGCTGGGCACGACGCTCTCGGCGCTGCACTTCAACGCCGGCCAGTTTGTCGACGTGTGCGGCACCAGCAAGGGCAAGGGCTTCCAGGGCGTCATGAAGCTGCACAACTTCGCGGGCCAGCCGGCGTCGCACGGTAACTCCAAGACGCATCGCCACATGGGATCCACGGGCCAGTGCCAGGACCCCGGCAAGGTGTTCAAGGGCAAGAAGATGCCTGGCCGCATGGGCGGCAACCGCGTCACGCGCGACAACCTCTGGATCGCCAAGATCGACGTGGAGCGCAACCTCATCTACGTCAAGGGGAGTGTGCCCGGCAACAACGGCGGCATCGTCCGTGTCACGGACGCACGCAAGAAGGAGCCGGAGGCGTCGCTCCCGTACCCGACCTTTGTGCCGGCGGAGGGCGAGGCGCTCCCGTCGGAGGTGCTGGCACCTCACGGCGATCTTGACCCGTATAACTACGACGAGAACTAGATCAAGCAACAGACAGACCGGCAAGCAGCTCGAGGATGTGGGAACGTCGCTCGGTAGGACGGCCCATGCGGGCTCATGTGGTTGGAGGTTCTTATGTGGAAATCGAAGTTGTTTTTGCCATCTTCTTGGTGGGGTGCTGTCGTCCTGAGTAGTGACTGACGGTAGCTGTTGCCAGTGGCGTGACCGTTGTTTGCAGTGGAGTGGAGCGTTGCAGGTGTGCTGCAGTGTGATAGGGCTGCTCACGTGCAGGTTCAAGCTGCATTGCTTCAGAAGGGTCGTTTGATGCGAGGGCAACCATGCTTGCTTGTTGGTGATGAAAGCGAGGTGTATATGGTTCGATGTTGAACCCGACGCAGAATTGTCAAAGAGGGAGATGCAGCAGACCTTTTAGTGGTGAACTAAAACGCAACAGGGATCGCGATCGAATAGAACTGTTGGCTCCAGGGTGCAGCCAAGCGAATTGAAGTGTCTTTCTTGATTCATCGGAGCAGCGAAGTTTATCATCTTGATTGTCGACCTGAAAGATTCGCTTCCGAATACCGAGCGCCTGACCGAACCGACTTAACCCGCCTTCGAGGGTAACGATGTGTGTGAAGGTACGGCGGTCGAAATTATCGTTGCCGGTCGCCGCCTCAACCAGCACACGTTCTGCATCTCAGTTTCCTAACCAATGCTGCAATGTCCCTGTGAAGCCTCCTCCACCAACCCGAAAGTATCCTCTCGGATGTCGTGCGAAGCCTTGATTTTACTCGTCAGATCGCTTCGAGTCCTCCAGCATTCTCCCCGCTGTGAATTTGAACGACTCTTCAGCGCGTTCGGTGTCCAGGATGGAGCTCTCCAAGTCGAATCGCTCACTTGCTCATCGCCGGCATTTGAGTGACGACAATCAAAAGTCGAATTACGCTAGCGAAACCACAGAAACGAACGGCTCGACGTCTATCATCTCAACATGCAAAATGGCGATACATTGTGAAAGTTCATTGTTGATGCAAAGCCTGGATAGGCATGTTGCTGATAGACTGCAGCTTCACCGATGAACTTGAGAGTACGTGAATGGTACATGTAGCGCGCTTCCAGTACTCGCTGTAGCACTCCTGCGGTTTCCATCTCCTAGATTTCTCCACCGTGTTGCTCAGTCGTGGAGTCGTCAGCCATGTTTTGCAGTTGAAGCTCGCTCTGCTAACCTTTAAATCTACCAAGAGTGAAAGGATCATGCAAAGGGGGGGGGGGGTCAAAGTTAGACTTTGTCGTTTCCGACGTGGTCGATAAGCTATTTGGGTATCCTATTGGTCATTACAGAGAGATGCAAGGGATAGAGGCCAAGTGATGCCTACTGGAAGTTCCTTGGACCAAGAGCGGCGCAAGCAAGCAGTGCGAAAACGTTTGGCGCTTGACTTCCAGCCGCTCCGGAACACCCTCTCCAAAGGGCTCGAGCTGCTTGTCGACGTGAGTTATTGTGCTTGTCGAGAGAATTGACATGTGAGTTTGAAAATGCCAGGGCTAAGTAACTAACCTTGGTGTCGTGGAACGCAGCCAGAGGCGGCAGTATTCTGCACCGCGACGGTGGAGGGGTTTTGCAATGCGCTCTTCACGGTAGCTATCAATCAGCTATCGGAGGCCCCGGTGACCCGAATAGGACCGCCAGACACCAAGATCACCGTGTTTCATCTGCAGGTAGCTCTCCGTAGCCACCCCGAGCTAGCCGAGCTGCTACAACGGGCAGAGAATGCTCGGATGGCGCTGGAATTTTTCCTGGATGACGCCACATCCCGAGCACTCTACGAGCGCAAGCTCATTCCAAGTCGCGAGGCCAAACACTTGCTTGGGGATTCTTCGCAGTACGAGCACGAAGGAGAAGGAAGCAGTGGACGACGTGGGCGGGCTGAGGAAGAGGAGGAGCTGATCCGGCGCCACGAGCACACTCGCTCCGAGTGGCAGAAGCGCGAGGACGACCCGTTCTCCGAGGTGGACTTTGCCATGGTACTAAAGTGCGCGCATCCGGCCTTCACCTTGTCGTACAACTCCACCATTCTGCTCAGTGCACTCGTTCGCGAACTTCTGAACGAGGTGTGCGCCCGTGCGGACGTTGACGCACTGCAACGCCGCCGACATCCGCCCGAACTGCTTCTTGAGGATTTACAGAGCCCACTAGTTGAGGTTTTCTGCGGGGTATCGCCTGGCAAAATAACGTCCTACGAGATTGGTTCGCTGCCGGGTATGGGCACGCTCGGCTCGCAGATCGCCAAGACTGCGAGCGAATGCTTGGCACGATATCGGTTGCAGTCACGACGAGGCATGTCGCTCACGTTGCACTTCCGTATTTATCAACCAGGGAGCAGCTCGGCGCTGCAGCCTCTGCACGTGCTGCCGGACGTGGCATGGGGTACCCCGTTTGCCAAGTTGCTGGCGCAAATGCGCAGCAAATGCCACCTCCCGGTGAGCAGCGACACGAGAGGGCACGGCGAGTTCATTGCCATCTATCGAGCTCACCCGGTAGAGCCCACCGCCACCCCCGCTACGCTGGCCATGCCAACCGGGGCAGTCGTGTATCTGGTGGCGCGCAGGTGGTGGGACCTCACTCGGCGCACGGAAGCTCGGCGCGGACTGCTGTCGTCGCAGCGACCCCAGGACGCAGTGGTGAGGTCGTTGGTGGAGGGCACGGAATCGAAGGTCAGGAAAGAGCTTCGAGCCACCGGCGTTGGCGTCAATGCTGTTAAGGAATCGACGCTCAAGAAGCGCGGCCTGGCTGGCAGCACGAGCAATAGCTCGCTACTGTCAGCGTCTAGCAGCTCTGTCGGGTTAACCAAGAGCCCGTCACGGTTGCCAACGACTCAGGAGGAGGACAGTCTCTCGGTGCTGCTCCGAGAGCGTGCCGCTGCTAGGCGGGAGAAGGAGCGACGCGCCAACAACAACCCCAGCGAGCTCTCGGGCACTGAAGAGGCGTGGCTCGAGTTCGCGGCGCTGACCACGAGTGTGCGCGTGGTCAGCGAGCGGCTGGCGCAATTGGCACACGACGCCGAGGTGGCGGGGGGACCGCCAATACTCTCGGCGCAGCAATTGCAGTCGCTCAAGGACGAGTGGCGGGCGCGCGTGCAGTCCACGGAGGAGCTGGCGAGTCAGACGCGGGCGGCGCACAAGCTCGCGACGCGGCTGTTGAGCCAAGTGCGGTCGAGAGGAGCAACCCCACGCAGTACTATTAGCTCCCCGACGACGTGATCTAATGCGAATGGTAACTGTAGGCTCCAGTCTGTAGCTGTCTAATACTACGTGTATCCATCGCAGCCTGGTCCAACCTTTGCCTAAGATCGTAGTTGAAACTGAAATACACAACATGGGTCGAGTAGCGTACAGATAGGTTGGCTTATTGCTGATTAGCACGACACCATGGGGAGTCCTTGCTGTTTTGCGAATGGAGATCACATTGCATTGAGGGCTGTAAATATCGACTACACTACCGCTAACGCTTATACGTATCCATAGGACTTGGAAGTACATGTCAGACACAACCCAAATGTCGGTCAGTCAGAGAACCGGTGCGCAGAACGATGCTCAACGGAATCGTGCAGTGAACTAACAAGACCTTCGAATACGTTGGAACATCATCTGAGGCCGTGGCCAACATCGCACCTATCCGATGGAATCTATTCGCCAATTTCTGGTAAACTAGCGGCCATGCAGAAGAACTTCGAAGTAGAAGACTATCCCCAGTCGGGTAGTGCATGTTGGCTGTGTTTGTGCTTGGCGGTGTATCCTTATGCGCGGTCTCCCCAGCGGCACCCTTGTCGTTGAGGAAGACTTCAATACGCTGAAGCGAGATATGGCTGTCATAGCTTACACGGTGGAAAGTGAACCGTTGGCAGGAGCGCAACGGCAAGTACTCGAACGAATTGCACCATCATCGCGCCCGAAAGCTGTTCTGGGACCCGGATCGTGAAGTACCGAAATAATATAGTCGGCGCTTGCTGCGGTTCTCGACGGGCTCTTCACGCGTGCCTTCGGGCGGGTTTGCTGCTCTTGAGAGCTACGATGGCCGGCTGTTCATGACATTCGGAGCCGTGCTTGCTTCAATGGGATGGTTCTGCCGATGTACGTTGAGCGCGAAGTGAGGTTGAACCTGTTCTGTGCGAGCCGTCAAGCCCCATTTTCAGCTTCCTGCTCTGAGAGGATCGGTCGGCAGGGACCTCGCATTCAAAACGTGGTTGGGCCTTTCGACGAGGGCGCTTGAAGTAGTG
>LGTU01000088.1:0-64067 GCA_001314425.1 Phytophthora pluvialis | reverse complement strand
AGAAACTTCACGCCCAAGTCCACAGGGACTTTGGGCACCGTGACACGTGTCCCTGACGCTAGGCAAACAGTGATAATGTCACCTCTGCGCGCTCCAAGCGCCTCAGCGTACCGCTGACTTCCTTCCATCGTGGAGCGTCGAGCGTAGTTGCCCGACGCTCCGGAATCATTCAAGATGATCCACGGCTTCTCAAAGGCATTCACCGTCATATCGACGGCGAGCAAGCCCGGCGTGCATACATGTTCGTGTTAGAGAGTACGGCCCTCTTCGGGGCTGGGCCCTGCTCGCCTAACGCCAATGCCAGTATACTTGGCGTAGTCGTCTACGACGCCGTCCAACCACGTTTTCGCCGTCGCATCGTCCGACGAGCCGATGGCTTGGCTCGAGGCAGAGCGATGGCTCATAGGAGCATGGTGCGACCTGCGTGAGGCAGGTTGCCTTCAAATGGGTGGTGCTTCGACAGATGAAGCACCGATGAACACCCATGCGCTGCTCAGCAGCTTGAAGCTCTGCTTCTTCGTCTTCAGCGTAGCTGAGGAGGCGCAACACGCTTTACGCCTGGCGGAGCTTTGGTGAGTCATGAACCCACATCTGCTTGGAAGCAAAAGCGCTATTGGCGCGGACACTGGACCGAGTCGGTCAGTGTGTTGGACATCTGAGTGTCCGAACTCGTAGACACTGCAGGTGTCGAGGACGAGAGTCCCGAGCATGGCTCGTGGGCTGTGCATGGGGCGGCAGGTAACCCACTGGGTGACTCATGTAACGGAGTTACACGAAGGTCACACGTAGTGTAGCCAGACTACGTGTCACCTTGACGGAAGGGTACTTTGTACCAATTCTTTCAACAGGATTTTTGTATGTGGCTCCGGGCCACTCGGTATGCATTGAACTAGGTTTAACTCTGGTAGATAGTTAGAGCCATACAGACGGCTTTGCTGTAGATAAAGAAAGCAATAACAGTTCAGTTTTAGCATCAAAGAGTGCAATTACCTTGGGTTAGGAATACCAACTCTTTGAGTCTCTAGTTAGTTACACTAGAGTGATCTAAGTCTCTGGAGACGTAGGGGTTCGGAGAATCGTCAGCTGATACTGGGAGAGTCATACGTCTTCCTCTGAGGTACTACGCTACGCAGCCCTACTGCAAATACCCTCCTTCGGCCTATGGAAGCGAATCACTAAATATGGGGCGAGGAGCTCACTTGCTTTTTATATAGACTCGCAGCTTCAACTGACACAAATCATTCGTTTAAAAATGGTACAGCTGAGTAGCAATTTCTAAAGCAAGTGGCGTGTCTGCACCCATAACTTTGCAGACGTGTTGTTACTGCTGCAAGATTGCAACTCGCCATTATGACTACGGCACCAAGTTCGCAGGCGACGCTGCTCGTCATTGTGGCGGCCATGGCTTCGGCTGTTACGGCTACGGTGCCAGACACGCAGGAGGACGCTGCTCATCATTGCGCTGCTCGTCCTCGCTACGGCTACGCTGCTATAGGGGACCAATTGGCCGAAGGATGAAGCTCGACATTGCGGCGACCATGGCTTTGGCTACTATGGCAACACAGCACCACCACGCGTCAAATTCAAGCGCTTTAGCGGTCTTTGTGGTGTACCATCTCCACTGTTCAAGGTTCCAGTGCGCGAAACGGGCGATTGGATTGCTGGTAATTCCTGTCGCCGACGTTGGCTGGCCCTCGTCCTCGCCCTGCAACTCGCCCGCTACTATTGCCTGAAGACGTTGCCGGTGGTACTCTCTACGAAGATGCCGTTCGTTCAGTATGAGTGCCTGTTGCTCGTCATCCTAAATGAAATCGACGCGCTCCGAATTGTTTACAGCATGGTCGTATTAGGTACAACGGTCGCTCAGCTCCGTGGGGATGCTATCCACGGTCAGGCTACCTGCTCGGTGATGACGTACCGCCTCGAGCAATGCTCTCTCAGCCTCCACAGATGCCACCAATGCTGTATTTTCAGCTCTTGCCAGTTCATTTGAGATTAGGATGCCTTGCTAGACGTAATTTGAACTGAGTTGTTTGTTCACATTATTCAAGAAGGTTTTCCCCATCCATGAACCACTTTCTTGTAGGTCTCCGTTCGATTTCGTATAACTCTTCACTCGTCTACTTACTAGTCCTCACTCATCTATTTAGTAGCGCGAACAACTGGTAGCGACCCCGGTGCGGGCCTGCGGGGTCCGACAGCTAGTGTACAACCAAATTTGGAGCTTTACCAAAGCAACCTCGCGAGTCTTTTTTGCTAATGACGGCTGAGAGACCATTGTCCGCGCAAAGCCTCGATAGAGCTCAAGCAGACGCTGCTGTTTACTGCGTGTAGGATACCCATACCAAAACCACTTCAATGTGCCCATTTTGATGCGTAATGGGTCATAGCGCCTTAATTTTTTGAAATGGGTCACCGGAGCTGATCCTTCCAGAAAACCTTCCCGGAACCTTCTTACCGCATTCCACAAAATAATTGTCTCGACAATGATTCGGTTGAATCCGCGAGCAGCTCGAGCTACCGCAAACCAAGCTGGCAGGCTGTCCGCATCGCTGCTCTTGGGGCATTGCCCCTACACTGTAGTTGTAGGGCTTGCAGCGAACGCCGTGCTGGCCGCGTGTCGCTGTGTCCCGCGAGCCTCTTGCAGCGCGAGTCTGAGTTTTTTTTGCAAACATTGTATGTCCTTTTCTGCCCAATGGCCAATGCCACGGACATTGAGGAGAAAAAGAGAAGCAAAAATAAAAGAAACCACGGCGGCAAGAGTGAGTGAGTGAGTGGCAGCCCCCACTCGCTAAGATTCGCCGAAACCCCCGCTCACCGCGACCGAAGTGCGCCGCAATCGACCGTTTGCCTCGGCCGTAGGCTTTCCAGGCACGCACGCCTCCTGCTATTGTTGTGAGGACACTACCCGAAAGATCTACGCGTCGCGTCTAAGACTGCAGACAGTTGAGCTCGTTCTTCGATCTTTGCGGAAGATTGCGCCGAGTTGATCACCACTGAAGCTGCCACTGCGAACGAGAGCGACCCGAGCGCTCGACGTCGATGGTGGCGCAGACGACGCTCAACATGGACCCCATCGCGCAGCGCATCGACATGAAGCAGGAGCCACCGGCGGGCGCGCTGCCCCGGATGGCGGTGGGCGCGGACGGCCCCGCCAAGCGCAGACCCTCTAAGCTCCGCCAAGCAGCGAGGGCGGACGTGTCGCCGCTGGGGACGCAGCCCCCAGCCAACGGATGGAACCTGACCACGATCAAGGAAGGCGGCAAGCGCGCCAAGCCCGAGGCGCCCAAGTTCCTGCTGCTGCTGTACGAGATCCTCGAGGTGGAGAGCTCCCGCGTGATCCGATGGTCCGAGGACGGCCTGGCGCTGCAGATCCTGGACCCCGTGACCGTCACGGAGCAGATCCTGCCAAAGTACTTCAACCACACCAACTTCCACAGCTTCCAGCGCCAGCTCAACTACTTTGGCTTCCGCAAGTGGACCAAGTCCAAGACGGACATCTGCACCTTCAGCCACCCCAGCTTCCGAGAGAACCGGCCGGAGATGCTGCAGCTCATCAAGCGCAAGAAAGCCCCGCGACGAACGCCCACTAGCGGAGCGAGCAGCACAACACCCAGCAGGACCACAACTACTGCTGCGGGTTCGACGTCCAAGAAACTGTCACCCTGCGGCAAGCGGAAGCTTCCATGTGGGGAAGGACACTCGGAAGGTTTTCCCGACCAAAGTACGGGGATGCACCTTCAGATGAACCCATCGGCTCTCCCTATCCAGCCCGCTATCAACGGGGTACCGCTCAGCGCCATGACAACGCCTCACGGCGCCTCCTCCAGCGGAGCTTTGTGCTTCTCACAAGATGGCCTGACTCGCCAGTATCTGCTGGAGCTGAACAACGTCATTTCGCCCGTGGCGGCCACTGAGTGCAAGAAGAAAGCCAAGAAAATCGACAAGAAGGACTACCATGCGAGCGCAACAATTCACGCCCCGCTAGCATCACCGAGCGAGGCATCCAAGTCACTCGTGAACATGTCGACTGTGCCGTCGATGAGCGCATCTGGATTCATGCCGCCGTCGTCGATGTCGGCTGGCGGCAGCACCAATGCTTCAATGTGTAACAGCAGCCGCGCCAGTTCAGACAATGGATACGCTGGTGCAGCAACACCTACATCGACGGGGGCACTACCCACGCTGAGCATCGTGCGCAGCCGACTCATTCAGCGACAACAAGCTGGTGGCCCCGAACAACAGCAACCAGTCCTCCAACATCAGCAGTACGACTACAACGGTTTTCCTGGCTTCTCAACTCCAAGTGGACCGCAGGGTGTGGTTGTCCCAGCGATGGAGAACCGACCCGAGCTTTTGGCACAGTCAATGGGCATGGCACCAGTGCCTCGAGCGGAATTGAACCCAGGCCAAAGTCCTGTTTTTTCGAACTCATTCAGCGATCCGGTGAACATCCTCCTCCGCATCAAGAAGTCACGGACGTCATCGGGTGATGGGAAAGATGTGGGCACGAAGCCAGAGCAAGGTGACGACCAGAATGAGAGTCTAGCCTCGTTACACAACTTTTTGCTGGGGAACAGTCTGTACACCAACCGCCTACAGGCCCAGCTCAAGCTTTTCGCAGAGGAGAACGAGGCTCTGAAGCACCTGCTAGACGCGAAACAACGCGAGGTAGACACTTTACAGGGCGAGCGCAAGGCGCTTCAGCAGGAAAATGCGGTGCTACTTGAGGACAAGAACAAGCTTTTCGAGATCAATCGTGACCTGCTGAGCAAGCTGTTTCCCCAGTGACTTGCAAAGCCAACCGGCTACCGACTCCCCAACTTACTCACCGATCCAGTAGCGAAGACAACAACGACGTGCAACAGTGGAGCTGGCTCGAGGTGAGACGTGAAGCCCCTTGTTGGCGATTATATATATGTAATGCGGAGCCGCACAGACATGAAGTCGAACGGGGATAAAGCAGAAGGACAACACACGGCGAAGTCGCGCAGGACAACAACGATCGACGGACGTCCATGTACAAACATCAACCACAAACAAGACGAAATGTGCAAAATGAAACCAACAACCAAGTGTACACAATGAAAATTTAGCTTTCTCTTTGTGCAGTTGACGACACCAGAACTCGCTGGTTTGTCACTTCCACGCAGTTCTCTAGAATTGGTTGCTACTACTAGTAATCGTGAGTACAATTAGTGTTTGCATTGACCAGGGAAGCGAGGCAGCGGAATCACGTCACGGATGTTATCCATGCCCGTTGCGAAAAGCACAAGTCGCTCAAAGCCAAGACCCCAGCCAGCATGAGGCACCGAACCGAAGCGGCGCAAGTCCAAGTACCAGTCCAGATCACCACCTGCGGACGCGATGGCTTCTTCATCGATGCCCTCCTCGGGGATCAGACCAACATGACGCATCTTCTTCTCGAGCACCTCGAAACGCTCTTCACGAACGCTGCCGCCGACAAGCTCACCGATCTTAGGCACCAGTAGGTCCATGCCTGCCACTGTCTCGCGGTTCTGCTCGTCAGAGGCGTTCTTACGCATGTAGAATGCCTTGATGTCCGCTGGGTAATCCGTCACGAAAACCGGTCCGCCAACATATTTTTCAGCAAGAAATCGCTCGTGTTCGGTCTGCAAGTCCATCCCCCACTCAGGCTTCTTTTCAAATCTCACTTTGCCCTTACCTTCCGACACCGCTTTTTGAAGAACCTCGATAGCCTCCGTATACGTCAAGCGGGCGAACTCTTTTTCCACAATACGCTCCAGTCGTTCAGCAATCTGGTTGTCGTAGTTCTTGTTGAAGAAGGCAATGTCATCGGCACAAGTATCCAGCGCATGTGCCAACGAACGCTGGACAGCACCCTGGGCCGAGGCAACGCACTCCTCAAGCCCCGCGAAGGCCATCTCAGGCTCGACCATCCAGAACTCTGCCAAATGACGCGTGGTGTTGCTGTTTTCGGCACGGAACGTCGGCCCAAAGGTGTACACCTTGCTCAACGCGCAGGCGTACATCTCGGCGTGCAGCTGACCAGACACGGTCAAGTACGTCGGCGTGCCAAAGAACTCCTCGTCCTTTCCATCTGCATGACCACGAAGAAATCACGTAGTAACCGTTAGTTACACACTCGAATACCACCAGTAACAGCGACATCAACGGCACCGACCGATCTTGGCGATACGGAACATCTCGCCGGCTCCTTCGCAGTCGTTCGAGGTCAAGATTGGACTGTGCAGGTGCAAGAAATCGTTCTCCTGGAAGTACACGTGGAGTCCTTGGCTGCAAAACACGACCGAAACACGCAACAACAACAAAAACATCAGCATCATCGACGTCCCAGCAACTCTGTCAGCGCACCAACGCAATCTCACCCGAGAGCGTTGCGCACGCGGGTGACGGCCCCGAACGTGTTGGTGCGCGCACGCAGGTGCAGGTGCTCGCGCAGGAACTCCAGCGACTGGTACTTCTTCTGCAGCGGGTACATCTGCGTGTCGCACTTACCGAGCACCTCGAGCGTGCTCGGATGCAGCTCCAATCGCCTCTGCTTGCCGCCGGGCACCTCTCGGAGCTCCCCCTCCGCGAAGACGCTGGAGCCGACCGTGATGTCGCTGAGCGTAGCCCCCAGAGCCGCGCCCCCCTCCACCTCCTGGGCCGGCAGCGTGATCTGCAGCTCGCCCAGACACGAGCCGTCGTTGACGTTCACGAAGCTCACGGACTTGTGCTTGCGCACAGACTTGACCCAGCCGCCCACGGCCACGCGCGAGCCGCTGCCCAGCCCCCGCGCGTCGCGGATGGTGGAGCGGTGGGACAGGATCTTGGTAGACACTGCGCGCTGCGCCGGGGACGCCCAGGAGCTGCGCCACATCGACTGCGCGGCGCCCAGGCCGCGTCTCCCAAGCATGGCGATGCGTTTCAACCACAGAAGCGAGGCGATTTGGGCTACGATTGGCCAAATTGATGCGGGCTACATGTGTAAATTAGTGTCAATGTGGGGGCCAATCACACGCAAGTTGAAGTGCCCAATTTCATCAAGCGATCTACTATTATGCCCCGTACCGTGGACAGGAACTTCTTGACGGCAGCAGCAGCAGAATGCCGTGCGTGAGTTCGTAGTCGGAGACTGTAGTAAATTGTCGCCCACTTGAGCTGCACGTGTCCGTGAAATTGACTGCAATCGTCGCCGACTCGGTGGGCAAGCACAATGTTGACACAACCTGTCCTTCACAGCAGTGCTTTTGCTCAAGGTTCCTTGCACAGTGGCACTGACGCGTTGATACTTTGTCTGCAGTAGCCCACTTGACTTTGTAGCTGCTGGTTACAGGTTTATGCGTGTTGACTGCATGCAGTATGAGGAAGGTCGAAGAGTTCATCAGGCTGCTGAAGTTACAAGTACACGCGTTTGATGAACCAGCTGAGGTGAACCCAGACCAAGTCATTGACATCCCAAGCTCAAGGGACTGGTTTCACCATGAAGGGCGTCGTCAACTATAATACATGTACAAGAAGTTCTCACCATGGATCTGTACGGTCAAATCACTTCGCCCAACATTTCCCGCTAAAGATTGCCCAATAAGCAGTTTTCGCCTTATTCACGAGCCAATCACAAACAGGCACTGTACTTAGTTACTGCAAGGGGGTACAATACCCATAATGGATGCGATGCATGCCGAGGTGCAGGCCGCCACCGACGGCGACAGCGCCGAGCCCCAGGACCTCGCCTCCTCCTACGGCCTGCGAGCGCTAGCGACCGTCGTGTTCGACATCGACTCTGGGCAGAAGCTGGACTCGCTGCATCCGCCCACCTGTGGGCTCTCGGAGGCCGCCAAGACGAGTCTGGCGTACCTGTCGCTGCCCCACTGCAACAACCAGGCCGAGGGCGACACGCAGTTCATCGTGCGCTTCCGGGACGAGCCCGACGAGTCCGTAGCAGCCTCTAAACGCTTGATGCCTCCCGCCTTTGTCCTGGCTAATGAGGAACTGTGTTGCAAACAGCCGCGAGCTCCTGTTCGGGTTCGTGCTGTTCCGCCAGCAGAAGGACGAGTCGCGCACCCGCGGGTACTTCCAGAAGGCGCTGGTGCTGGTGAGCTCGGAGCCGTACGTGGATCTGTACGACCGCGTGCTGCGGGTGATCGGCCCGCTCTTCTTCAAGGTCGGCCCGCAGGTTTTAACGGCGGTCTACAACAACATCAAGTCGTGGTAAGTTAATATGTGTATTGCAGATCGAAGCGACAGGTTGGTGCTGACTTGATACGGGGTTTTGTGCACTGCAGGCCTGAGCTCGTGCACGATACCCCCGTGGTGCTGCCACTTGCTGGCACGTACATCTCGTGCATCATCCCGAAGCTGCTCAATTACGAGTATCTGGATACAACGTACGAGTCCGACGCAGACTCACCCCTGCACTCGCATTTTATTGTCGAGGGAGACGACGATGCCATAGATGTGCCGGATTTCAATGCTGTGGATGAAGACGAAGACGAAGATACGGAGGCGACTGTGTTGGTGAAAGGAGGTAATTTCGTGGTGTCACGGAGGCAACAC
The DNA here is from genome assembly GCA_001314425.1 of Phytophthora pluvialis. Lineage (NCBI taxonomy): Eukaryota > Oomycota > Peronosporomycetes > Peronosporales > Peronosporaceae > Phytophthora > Phytophthora pluvialis. Next base: position 55,526 of record LGTU01000088.1, on the reverse strand, counting down.
CCACCGTCACCGTCTTTCGGTGATCTTCTGCTCTCAAAGCGGTCTCATCAATCGACTCCGTTTGAGGTACGCATGGATTTCATACAAGTCCCTGATCACGATTTCTCATTGTGTGTGTGTGTGTGCTAATTCTGCCAACAGAACATTGGGCTGTACTCCAGTTTTGTGGGGCTTGAAGAATCGTTGTGGCTGCTGTGGCAGCTCGCGATTACCGGAGAGAGCTTTCTTATTTTATCTCCTCATGCAAGAACGTGCAGTCAAGCTGCGCTTGCATTTACCAGGTTTGGCTTCCCCTCATTAAAGAATTTCAAGCAACGCAATCTAATGTCCAGCTGCATGCTGCCAGTTTGATTGCTCCACTCCAGTTCCAAGGAGACTGTCGACCATACTTTACGGTCTATGAAGCCGACTTTGATGTAAGTTCTGCATCAAGTACACAAAAGGGTTTTTATTATGGAATTCTGACGACCTGCCATGATGTTTCAATATGTAGACGCTCGCAAGCAAACAAAACCATGGCGTCAGCAACCCGAAAGATGTGACTGTCATCGGAACCACAAACCCGTTCTTTATGAAGGTACATGTACTTGAACTTGCATATATGAGCTGTTTGCAGAGACAAACTAACTCTTGTACTTTTGTGTAGTCACTGAGCCACTGGCCAAATGCTCTGATCTTTCCGTTCCTAGAACCTCCGAGCGCTAAAGCACAGCACGGAAAAGGTTGAAGAACTTCATGGCTTTGGTCGCTTTAAACGTATAATGTTTCACCAGTAGATCTTTGCGTAATGCAGGCGTTGCTGGAGCGGAACACGTCGAGGCGGAGGAAACAGGCACTATTGGTCTCTGGATTCAGAAGAGTGTAGAGCTGGATGATTTCGAAAACAGCCATCGGCCCATGGTAAGCGATGGAAAGTTGCTCTCTCTATATGCTTCGATGCACTGACGGTTCGTTTCTGTAATCTCAGCTTTTGAGGCGTTGCCCCCGCTATACGGTCCCCGACTCCACAGTTCTTCACCAGCTCGTTTCTCCTCCGGAGGTTCACATCATCCAGACTACCAGCCATGAAGAAGAGCCATACGTCACGATCAACAATGCAGTTCTTCGAAAGGTATGGGCTGAGCCATAATTGTTGTGCACTTCTGGCATCTAACCCATCGTTGCTTGTTTGACCACACAGCACTTCCGAAAGCTCACGAAGGACTTCTTACACCCGTTTGAGCAGTACTTCGGTATTTGGAAAGCAAGTGGGAGGCGGTCAAACTTGTATATGAGTGCTGAAGACTACATGAAGCCTTTCACGCTGCCGGGGTTACTTTCAAGTATCAACCCACGAAAGCTTCCTCCGCAGATCAAGAAGGGCAAGTGGAAGGCACTGTACACGTCGTTCGTGAAGGGCCCTCATTTCGAGCCCTGGTTCAATTACCGTCGTCAGCGCTGCATCCACGACTTCGCGAACACACTCCGCACCCTCCGAGACAGCGTCGATGCCGATGTACTGTTGAGCTCGCCCTTTGGAGACAACTTATCGCAGGAACAGTACGTGAAACTGAAGAAGGAGATGAAAGTCGCGCTCGCGCTGGAGAAAGCTCGAAGCGACGTGGACAAGCAGCAAGTCCGGACCATCAAGAAGCATCTGAAAGCCGTCAAGGAGAAGGTCCGCTCCTTCAAACAAACTCAATAGATAACATCTAGACGCGCACAAAGGGTGTCAATTAACGCCTTGTCAGCCAGAAAACCGGACTGGACAGACCATCACTAGCCGTCTTCGTCTCCTTGCCAGGCTAGTTGACTGCATCAGGTTGTTGGGACGGATGCGCCTTCTGGAAAGCCGGCACAGCTTCCAGTGCCGCGGAAATGCGCGCAATGGCCGGGTACTTGGTCATGTCTACACCGACCCGGTTGGCGTTGTACACCTGCGGCTGCAGATACAGATCCGCGAGCGTGACGTCGTCCCCGAAGCAGTACGCGCCCGCCGTCTTGACGAGCTCTCGCTCCAGAGCTTCAAAGCCTCGCTCGATCCAGAACCTGCTCCACGCCTGCTTCTTGGCGCCTCGCTGCGCCTCCGTAACGTCCTCCGTCGCCTTGACCTGCACCATGAGGTTCTGGATGGGCTGGATGTCGCAGCCGACGATGGCGCACAGGTTGCGCACCTGGGCGCGGGCGAGCGGGTCGCTGGGCAGCAGCGGCTTCTCCGGGTGCGTCTCCTCCAGGAACTCGAGAATGGCGCCGGACTGCGGCAGCGCGCGGCCGTCCACCACGAGCGTCGGCAGGCGCTGGTTCGGGTTGAGCGCCGTGTACGCGTCCTGCAAGTGCTCGCCGCCGCCGTTCAGCAGGTGCACGGCGCGGTACTCGAACGGGACGCCCTTCCACTCCAGCGATATGCGCACGCGCCACGAGCAGCTGCTGCGCCAGTACGAGTACAAGACGTAGCTCTCCTCCTTGGAAGCTGCCATTGTCAGTGTCACCAAAAGCCAAAGTGAAGTGGGGTGAAGCTGCAACATGCGGCGTTTTCTGTAATTTAACTAAACGCATAATCATGCAGATGAGACGCCAACGGCGGAATTTGGTGTTCCACCACATCATGCGTCGGTCGCACTAGACCTTTGATGCCTACTGCCACCGACTCTTCGCATCGTCACTTTATCCCCTCAAGTGACCGATGGCCTCGTCCCCCAAGGACCACGAGGTGATCGACGTGGGCAACGGCGGCCCCGCGCTCTTCGAAGGCCGCGGGCGGCGCGCACTGACGCTGGACGGAGCAGACGCCCGGGGCTACTACGACGACGGCAACGACGCGACGACCCGCAGCGAGGAGGACGAAGAGGGCGACGAGGGTGCGGACCCGGACGATGACGCGCTGTCCACCGAGGGCGAGGAGCACGCGTACCGGCGCGGACGCCAGGCCATCCCCATGGAATCCCCGGGCGACGACCTGCGCGGCGACCACCTGATGCTGGACGAGGACGAGGAGGACGGCGACCGAGCCAGACGCATGGCCGGCATCGGCGTGCAGCGGCTGCGACGGCTGCGCGGGCGGCGAGGCTTCTTCCATTCCGACGCGGACGCCCGCAGCTTCCGCTACAGAACCAGCGGGGGCATTCTGCAGAGAATCACGCTCCGGAGACGGAAGCGAGAAGACCGCGACGTGTTCTGGACGGCCATTGGGGTGCTCACGCTGCTGAGCTTCGCGTTGATGAGCTGCATCACGATTTACCTGACGCAGACGGACTTCTTTGAGTCCCATCAGAACGACCTCTTCGGGACGACGGTGGATAACAGGTTCACGGTGGTGGCGGAGGACGACGCACAGATCTTTTTGAAGAGCGGTACGGAGGCGGTGCACCTGGAGGGAGGATGGAGCGTCGAAGGTTGGCGTCTGACGCGTTTATTTTACCTTTTTGTGCGAATGGTGTGGTAGGATACTCGAACTCGGTGTACTCGGAAGGCATGATTACTTTCGATGATGGAGAGCTGAAGATCGGGCGACGGGCGCTCGAATCGGAGGACCAACAGACGTTTTATGGCGTCACTTTCTTTTCCAACGGCACGTCGACGTTCACGAACAGGGTGGAAGGTAATATGGCGGAAGTTTGGAAGTCTATGTGGTGGTGGCTGACATTGTTTTTCGTTTGGTGTTGCGATAGCGCCCATGGTCGAGGCAGATTATTTGAGCGCCAGGAAAGGGGTTGTATTTGATGACGGCACGGTGATGACCACAGCTGCCAACAGTTCTGGCGGTGTGAAGGAGCAGGGTGACTTAAATCTTGTGTCCAAAGCAGGAGCAGTCGTCACGAGCGCCGGGGGCAAGCCACTGCTTTTTGTCGACCCAGTCGGAACAGTGACAGTGGCCAACACGAACTCGGATGAGCCTACAGCAACTGGTATTACGTTGGATGGCACACGGGGGCTCATCAGCATTGGCAGTGGGTTGACGCTAAAGCATGATGGCAACTCGTCAAGTTTGTCTTCATCCGAGGCTCTTCATCTCGATACGAGTACAGTTTTCGTGGGTACTTCTACGAGCGGAAAAGTACGGATCTCGGTACCCGATGCCTCTGTAAGTGACAGTGACGGAGGCGATGGCGCACGAGCGTTAGAAGCAGCTGATAGCGCAGAAGAAAGCGAGAGTGTGACGCTGGAGGTGGTCGGCCAAACGTCTTCGACGCAGAAGGAAGGTGGAGATATCAGCATCGTGGGTGGTAGTGGGCTGAATATCGGTGGTGACGTGACGCTAGTCGGAGGGCAAGCAACCGAATCGGAATCGGAGTACGGATCCATCACTATTAACGCTGGGCTACACCAGACAGCGTCGTCGCTGACGGAGATTGGCAGCCACAGTTCGACACACGAGGTCAACATTCACGGCCTTGTGTCATTCAACCAGCATTCTGGTGGCGTAAATGACACCACCCAAGTTAAGGTGGGAGGCGGCCGATTCAACGTATCAGCGCAACGGATCACTCTTGATAACCGAGCTATGAGCTTATCAGAACTCCACGTCAACTCGAATGATGTCCGTTTAGGTGCATCCTCACCGTCAGTTCAAGTGGGCAAGGCCGGCTTGTCGACGGTCAAAGTGGAGGGTACTACTGTCACGGTTGATGCAACGGAAAGTGCTGTAATTGGTGGAAGTGCTTCATCGATTCTTGTTGGAGACGCTGACACACCGGAGCAGATGACCAAGGTGGCGTCATCGGCGATTGAGCTGGAGGCATCTCACTCAGTTGCGATTAATACGCTCAACCGCGAAGCTATCACCACCATTTCGGGTCTAGTGCATTTCAACGGCAGCTCGACTACCGGCTCCTTGCTGTCTATTACGGACGTTGCTGTCAGAGCGAACCCTCCAAGGTTTCGCGTTGGTGCTAAAGGAAAGACAAGTATCGCATCTATCGAGGCGAACCACGTGACTATTGGTGGGCCTGGTGCAAATGCTACCGTCGCCCCGCCTACCGGAAGCCAGCTCGAACTTTTCAGTTCCAACATTACCATCGGCTCCGAAGGTTAGTTCTTGTCTTTTGTTATTGGTTTGGTGCATTGTATCTCACACTACGTGTATGAACTTCGTTTTCTGCAGCATCTGAAGTTTCATTGACGGGAAAGTCTGTCGTCGTGGATGCGATGGAAACGCTGGTGGTCGGAGAAGAAGCAGACGAGATTATCATAGGCAACGAGAACAAGGGCAAAACCAATGTTCAGGGCGAAGCTGTGTCCGTGGTTGGTATGTGTTGTGTAATTGCTATGCTTACATTTTGGAATGCGCATAGGACGCTAATGATTTCGTATTTTGCGATCGCTTCTGACAGGTGCAACCGTAATCAGTGGCGCGTCTCTCGCTGTGTACTCAAGCAAAATCGACATCGGCGGCAAGTCAACGAGTAAAATCACGATCGGTGCGTCAGAAGCGGGTGTTGATATTGGGTCCCAAGCGAAGGTTGTGTCTATTGGTGTGGACAGCCCAACTGTAAATATCGGCTCCGACGCTAGTGTGATCAACCTCGCTGGTAGTGTCACGATCAATGGGAAAGCGTTAGATAGCCGCCGACTAGCTGGACAAAGCACCGCCTGGAGCGAGACTACGAGTAAACGTTTTGGCTATCTCAATGCTGATCGCGTTGCTGTAGCGGTCACTCAGACTGAGCCCATTACAATGTTCGCGCTTCGTTGGGACACCAGTTTTTCATCAGAGCCTCAGGCGTATCAAGTTGATGCTAGCAAAGAGCGTATGCTTTCCGTTGCGTCTGTTGAGGAGGGCGGCAATGAAGCAGAGAGAAGACATCTCCAAATTTCACTGCACATTTCTAGCGTGGTGCTCGCTGTTCAAAGTGAAGAAGATCCAGCTGCCCGGCCGAGCAAGATCCGGTACGTTTTGTCGCTTTGTGTTGGTTTCTCTGGGTAACCTGCTTGCTTACCACTAGTTTGTCACTGATCTGTTGATAGGTGTCGCGCCTATCGCCACGCAGCAGAACAATCAGACGCTATCGCCATGGAAGTGAGTGCTCTAGTCGAGCACTGTTCTGGTACATCATGCGAGGATGGGATCTTCTTGGGACTGCAAGGGCAGCGACTCGTTTCTTACAGTCCCGGTGACTCTTTTTCCACTCGGTGCACCCTCGCTTCAACTGCAGCTGGAGAGCTGTTGCTTCAGGGCGCCCAATACTCTTTCGCGGAGCAGTAGCCGCAACATGAAATACAATAGAGAAGTTTACTGTCAGCCAAGCAGCCGCAGAATCTCGCCTGCCTTCTCCTGAATGCCTTCATGTCCAGGGAAGCATGCGTGCGCTGCCTCCGCCACCTCTCGCACCCCCTCACGACGCGCAAACGCCTGCAGACGTTCGGTACCAGAAAGCAAGTTGACCAAAGCCCAACTCCCGTAATATTGGACGTGTTCGTCTGCCGGACAGTTGAGCATCGCTGCGATGATAGCGCCAAGTCCGCCGCGCATCGCAATGCTGTCACACATCAGGTCTTAACACCGTGACGAGAAACATCAGAAGGCGCAGAAAACCTAACAAGACACAGGTACGCAGTACCTGATCCTGCCAGCGTTAGCAAAGCCCAGCAGCTACGCTTTTGCACGCCGCAGTGCTCCGGAAACGTTTGCATCGCCTGTAGAACTGCATCAATCCCACCAGCGTCCAGAATTCGCTTGCGATTGGTTTCTGTCGAGAAATTGTCAGTCACGGGAACCAAAACGGTATGGCAAAGTTACATCCACACTCTTACCACAGTTGTGTGCCAGGTTTGTCAGCAGAACGCAGCTCGTTTCCTGCATTTTGGCCTCCGACTGGAAATTCCTCATCGCTGCTAGCACAGGCTCGACGCCTCCTTCCGCTACGACGATAAGACGGTTTCGGTCATGATTGAACACAACCACACTTAGGCTCCTGCAACACTCGAGTTGCAGCACGAGGCTACGTTTCTGATGGTGCAGAAGAGCGAGCACCGACTTGATCACCAGGCACTCAGGGAGATCATCTTTCAGACTTTCATCAGCCTTGAGCAACGAAGTTAAGTGCTTGAGGGCTTCAAGTAATTGCTGTTGGTCGGGACCCTCGACCCGGGAGTCGTCACTACTAGAGAGTACGCGGACCAGCTTCATAATTGGGATGTTCTTGGCGTTCTTGCGTACTCCAACACCTCCGATGCTCGCGTCATCCCAGCTGCGGTGGCGACGGTGTCGCTGCTGCTTAACATCCCGAGTAGACGATGCTCGACCAGCACGCTCTTCACACTCCTTGCAGTACCCCGACGCTCCAACGAGATACCGAGGAGCGTCACACTGGGGTGTCAAGCACTGTCGTAGCTTGCGTGCTTTCTCTGGGGGGACAAACACATAGTTAGTTGGCCGACAGTTGCTGTGGTCTCATGCTTCCAAGTAGAGAGGCACTTTACCTTCGTCCGCTTTCTTCTTTGCTTGACGTTCCAACTCCTGCTCGAAATCGACGACTCTGGACTGCAAGGCCTCAATCTCACTATTGGCGCCATGAAGCTTCGTGTGCAGTCCAGCGATGACTTCTTCACGCATTTCTATCTGTGAACTCCTAGTGAGCAGCTCGTTTTGAGCATCGGCGTGTCGCGATAGTAGTGCCTCTTTCTCAGCATTGACTGCACTCCAGTCAACTTCGAGGCGAGCGATGTCAGCGTGTAGCGCTGCTTGGCCGTCAAGAGCTTCTTGAAGATGACGAGACAGCTCTTCAATCTCCTTGTCCTTCAGTGCAAGTACATACGAAAGAGATTCTTTAGGGGCACGTTTGCCCATGGGGCTCTGCTGTAGCACGCTCGTGTACTTGCACCGCTCCTCCTCTATCCACAGGAGTTGGCGGCTGGTACCTTCAGCTTGTCTTTCAGCCCTCCTTCGCACCCGCTGCTCTTCTTCCCACCGGTGAATGGCTTGGGCTAATCGACCCTCAAGATCTTCGAGTGCCTCCTTTTCCCTGCCCACCTTTCGAGCAATCGCCGTACACTCGGCCTCCATCTCTTGCTTTTCAGTCGCAAGCTTACGTTTGTCCTCTTTCAGCTTGAGGATTTCAAATAGAAGACCCTGTTTCTCTTCTGCGTCGCTGATCCTCGCAAGTTGGAAAGTCTCCACTTTTCTATGCTCTTCGTCTAACGAGATCTGAAGCGTTAACAAATGCTCTGCCTGCTCTTGAGTTTTTGCCACAAGCCGCTTGATCTCTGCATCACTTTCACGCTTGTTCTGCTCGCTCGTCTGCAGCTGTGTCTGGAGTCGCTGGATTTCCTCCGACTTCAGTGCCTTCTCTTTCTGAGCTTGCTCTAGTTGAAGAACGAGTATGAAAAAATTCTTCTGCTCGTCAAGTAGCTCTTGCTCTACAGCAGCAAGACGCTTGAGGTCGATTTCCCCTCGACGATCTCGTTCTCGTACTTTTATCTCGACTTGCTCGGCTTCTCTTGTTTCGAAATACCGATCGGCATACAGGAAACACGGAAACGACGACGACGATAGCCGCTGCTCTTCTACTGCTCGTTGCTGCTCATTTACAACAAGCATATTCAGTAAATCTTCCGTAGTAACAGGCACAGACTTTTTTCGCGGATCCTCTATCGTGATAGCACCACCAAGCGATAGAGTCAACTGTAACACGCCATAGAACACTGGGTCAACTTGTTTGACACGCGAGATGCGGTTGAACAACTCGTTCGTGGGTTTTTCACCCGCGCACATTTCCAGTAGAAGGACTCCGAATGCGAAAAGGTCCTGTGTTATCGTCGTTAACTCCGCATCACTTGACGTATACGTGCTAGGCGTGGCTGGAGTTCCGGGTTGAGATGAGCAACGAGGAGACGATTGAGAACTCGACCGAGGAGGAGACACCGAGCCAGGTGATGAAACAGAGGAACACCCAGTTGAAGACTTTGTTGCTGGGTGAGGGTCAGGTGCCATTTCATAGATAGTCTTCAGTGCGGCAGTCGACAGTTGAGCTGGAGCTTTGCCAGACCGTAAGATGAATTCCAGCCCAAAGCGGCGTAGCTTGATACCGTTGGCTCCGTCGAGCATCACCTTCTTGCTGGTTAAGCATATTCCCAAGCTTTGTTCTTTTCGGTGAAGAAATAGCAGTCCCTGAAGAATCTGGATTGCAATCAAAGCAATCTCCCCACGCGATAGCGAAACATGGTCACGATGCAGCACATCATACAAACTTATCGGCAAATGTCCCATGACGACGCATTCGTTGGGAGGCGGTGCATCGCTTTGAACTTGGTCTGACGGTGTCACGACTCCAAGAAACTGGACGATGTTCGGGTGAGGATATGGAGCGATAAACTGCTGTAGAGTTTCGAGCGCAGCCGTCCAGAGTTCCAGCTTTAAAGAAGTTGATCGACAAGAGTAGAGCACCACGTGCGCACCACCGCAAGTACCTTTGCGTACCTTCCAATGATGAGTCTGAGCAATAACGCTCTCTTTGTCCTCATCAAGGGCCACCTCCCAGCGTTCGATTGCCAAACCGCTCCACGCCGCTAGACATTCCATGTCGACGAGCCGTGCAAACCTTGTTTCAACTCCGTTTTAGGCTCGTATTTTTATCTCCGCATAGCTCTTGTCTAGCCACGCTTGTGCGGCATCGCTTGGAGCTTGTTTCAGCAGCAATTTGAAGTTGGGATGCGAGTCGTGATACTAAGTCATGAGCTTCTTGGTAGTTCGTGATGACACCGCCCACGTTCGCAATGCTGGTCTGAAGACTCACCTCTTCACTCTGCAAACTCTCCTCTTCAGCAACAAGCTTGTCCATGTAGTATGTCGATCGTCGCAGATGCTGAAGAAGCTTAAGCGTGAAGGTATCCACTTTCTCTTGCACCTTTTCCTTTTCCTCGACCTTCTCGGATGGTTTCAACTGGTCCTGTGAGTCTTCTCCGGGTCGAGTGATGCGAGTCTCACCAGTCTCACCCGTTTCAAGGCAGAACGTGACTCGATCTGCCAACTTGGGCTTTCGACGAGTTCCCTCGCTCTCTTCTTCATCACCATCTTCCGCATCTAGCACCAATGAACGTTTGGTACGCTTGTGGTCGCGCTTTTCAAGGGATAGAGGAGCAATTCCACCACTCTCCAGATGAAAAGGACGCTTGGACGGTTTGTGGGGAGGCGGCGTAGGAATCGCTGGACTCGTGGTGGCCGAGCCACTTCTTTGACGAAAAGGACTGCCGGTTAACGACTTCATGCGGCCTTTTCGCCCATTGTACTCTTCAAGCGCTCGTCGAACGGTGCTCACAGGCTCCTTGAGTCCGAATGTTCTCACCTTTTCCACGGGTAAGGCACTCAAATCACCAATTGTTTTGACCTTGTAGAAAGAGAAGAATGGTCTGAACCCCAACGGAAAATGCCGATACAGAGATGTAATCCCTTCTGCGCATCCAACGAGATCCGGGTAAATGCAGAGTGACGTACTAAGGTTTGGACGTTGTGTACGTCCAGCAAATAGCTTCGGTGGGGCCGATTGTGATCCAGCGGGTGGTCCTGCCGTCGTCACTTCTGGGGATTTAGCATCCTTTCCGTCTGAAGCTCCTATTTTCTGCGGGCTTGTTGGCGCAGATTTGGCATCAGCCTTCCCTTCAGTAGATAATGCACTTTGATCTGCACTTCGTTGACTCTTGCTTTGAGCTTTTGGTTCTGTAACTACTGAAGAGGCTGGGCTAGGTTCAACAGGGCTTGCGCTTGGTGTGGTAGAAAGCTCCCCACTCAGTAGATACGGCGAGGAAGTGCTAGTATCTAACGATGCTGACACATACTCGGACTCTTGAACAACAAGTGTACCTTTTTCTTCAGCATCATAAACATCGCTTGAGGTCGCAAAACTAGCAGTGCTGGCGGTCGCAGAAATGACAACTCCAGTGTTCCCACGAGGCTGGTGCAAATCCAGCAACAGTGAGGCATTCTGCTGACTCTCGTACGTGTGCTCCGACAAATTCTTGGAAATACTTACAAGCTCGTCGAGCATGCTCTTTTTCCCGGTTGCCGCGTGGTCATAAGCGACAATCTCGTGGGCTGCACGGCTAGATTCCTCGCCGAAACGAACCACAGCATCCAGTCCTCGGGCCTGCCGCTGCGCGCTGACTTTTACACTCTCCATAAGTTTTTTCACCACACTATCCAGACATGTCAGTACGGATTGCTTTCCATCGGCGCCGTCGTTATTCATGTCATCAACAAAAACTGCGTACTCGAACAGCAGATTCATCACCAGGAATGGTAGCGCACTTTCCTTGGCAGAAAAGTCGACTTGAAGCTCGCTGGCTTCACTGCTACTCCATTTCTCCAACACGTTTGCACACTGAACGTACATATCTTTGAGGTACTCCATGCGCTGGGCGATATGATCAAACAGTTTGCTTTTGGGGTGAAGCAGCACAGCTTGTAAATCTCTTGGGGATACGACACCAGACACAAGCGGAGCTAGCAATCTCAGTTGCCACTCCAACCCAAAACCAATGGACGCAACGACGACCCCAGCAGCTTGGCCTTCAACATTCTGCCCAGCTTGACCAGTTGGCGCTGAAACAGCAGCCATTTCGGCTGAAGCCGACCTCAAAGTCAGTACACCAAACGAAAAATCAATAGCCATCCGCACGAGACGTAAACCAAAGTTTGGTGTAGCCCCATCACGCTTGCTACCTGAGTGAATACGCTGGCAAACCCCTTTCCAGGTATTCATAACTAGGTCGTTCGATCGCCTTTTGCTGCGCTCACTACGGCATTCATCAGATGTCTTGATCAAGTTTTGAACAGCACCGAAGACGTCTTCTAGCACAAATGCAACACCAATCAACTCGGACGTGATGTGAACGCTGCCACACGTGTGATCGCCCACCAGCTGAAGTTCTTCACTCTTCGAAGCCGTACGCAGAGCACGCACCGGCTGCTTTGCTCCAACGGATCCATCCACAGAGGACCCTCCCATTGTGGTGCTACTGCTACCTTCACTTCGAGAGAGGCTGTTCTTGCTTGTATCTGACTCACGCTCCTCAGGCTGCCATAATTACGTAGCAAAGTCAATAAACTGCTCCAGCTCGACCGTCGATGCGCCATCCTTGGCATGCATTCGCTTCTTCATCAGAGTGAGCAGAGGAGTCATCACTAACTCTCCAAACCAGAATTTCCAATCAGGCACATTGTGTTGTTGATCTGCTTCAACAGCCTGCTGCTGTGTCTTGCAATGTGCATTAAAATCTTGCACGGCGACGCTCACGATCTTTTGCCACGACCCAAATGCCGTGTCCCTGACGGTTAGCAGCACTTCCTGCTGCAAACACACATTAATCGGCCACGCCAGCAAACTCGTCACCGCTTTGTTGAACAGCCAGTTCTCGCACTTGTGGAATACACCCACGACCTCGCCCCAGGCTTGCGTTGCCATCAGTCGAACTGCTGCATCCGCGTCTTCCATACACTTCTCCGGAACATACAGCACCCTATTCAGCATACCCAAATCTTTCGAGAACCGCGACTTCAGCAATGCCAGCGTCAACTTCCACAAGTAGACCGCTTCCTTCAGTCGGTCGCGTTCCACGTGCATCTTCATCACCGGCAGCAGGTACTTCTCCGCACAGTCCTGCACCATCTCGAGCGTCTCCTTGGACCACTTTGTCAAGTGTTTACGCGCTTCTTCCAGCACGAGTCTCGCCTGCGTCCTCGTGGATGACTCACTACTCGCCAGTCGACTCGCAATGGGCTTCACAAAGATACTCAGCACGGCACCGTCGGCTCCCAACTGCTCCGGGTACTTGACCAGCAGCAAGTGCAGCTCCTTGAGCGCCTGCACCTCGATAGCTCGCGACTTGAACGGGTTCACCACCGCCTGCACCAATCCTTCCACCGCCCGTGGCAGGAGTGTGTGTCTCTCCGCTGCAAAATTCTGCACCGTGAGGCACCAGAGACACAACTTGTACGTGCTCGGGTTCTGCGTGGAGAAGAGCAGACGCACCAGCTCCGCCAGGAAGAACGCCACGTGCGCGTCCGAGAAGGCGGCGGCCAGGCTGCGGTGGTGCATCAGGTACGACAGACAGCGCAGCGCTGCGTGCAGCACGTCGCTCAGCGGCTTGTGCTGCAGGTCGAAGCGCACCTCGCTCAGCAGCGATGACACATGCGCTTGCAGCTCGATAACGGAGGCCTCCGAGTCTTCCAGACGCAGCAACTCCTCCAGCTGCAAGTACGCGTCCAGGCGCGTCTCCAGACCGCGAGACGCCGGGAATTCTTGCCCCGTGAGCGCCGCCAGCGCCCGCGCCAGCTGCGTCACCGCCGCCGCCTCCATTGTCCGGCCGTTAGATTACGAACACCGAAATCTGACCATGTAAACAAAAGTCGTGTAGATGTACATCATATTGTGTAAGTTACTTAATATATACACACAATTATGTAGCGTTGGTGTTTTGAGCCCAATGTGCGGCCACTACAAGGATCGACTGGTCGAGTTATGGCGGACAAGGGCGACAAGAAGCCGTGGGACGACGCGCTGGGCGCTGTGTCCAAGCAGCTGGACGAGGCGTCCAAGAGCGTGCGCGACGCGGCCGCGGGGCCCGTGAACCAGGCGCGCGACGTGGTGCAGAGCGAGGTGGACCACGCCAAGGAGCTCACGAGCTCGGCGCGCCACGCGCTCAGCGAGACGTCGCAGCGGGCGTGGGAGGCCGCCAAGACGTTCGTGGCGCCCGTGGTGGACGTGTTCCAGCGCGCGGACGGCGCCGAGGGCACGCAGCTGCGCAAGCAGCTGGGCGAGGCGCGCGAGGGCCTCAACGCGCAGCTCTACGCGGCTCAGCGGCAGCTGCAGGAGACCAGGAAGACCGCGGACGGCCAGCTGGTGCCCGTCAAGGGCGCGCTGGCCGTCGCCCAGCAGCGTAAAGTACTACTGGCGATAGTTTACTACAGCCAGTATTCTAATACGTAGTATTGTTTTTTGATACGGGTGTTGCAGAGCTGGGGAAGGCGAACGAGTTCCGACGCGAGCACCCGGAGGTGGCGGCGGCCGGGCTGGCGGTGATGGTTGGCGTACCGTCGCTCTTGCTCCGTACGTGGACTGGCTTTGGCTGGTAGGTTGAAGCGGAAGTGACTGACTCGAGGGCTTTTGCTTGGGCAGGCGGCAAGTGGTCGGCGGCACGGAACTCGGTGCTGGCGGTGGGCGCGGGCGCTGCGGCGTGCTACGGCTCGGACAAGTGGGCCGAGAAGAAGCGGAAGTAGGGAGCTGGCCGGCTGACGGGTGGCCGACAAGTGTGGACTGCATCACATGGTATCACCAACGCACCATGACGGGAGTCGTGGGCTGAAAGCCACAGGGAGACAGGAACTGGAAGTTGTAAGAAGATCAAGAGGGGGGCACGCACACCCCTGAACCCCATGTGACCATTGTTGCGCTTTTAGTTGTTGTGCTATTCGTTGCAAGGTGCAGACGCGAGGAGGATTCGTGAACGGCTCCAATCTAGTACTGCCGCTGCCGTATTTTGAGCTTGAAACAGTTTCAACAAGCGGGGAGACACAGGTGACGCCGTTTATTCTTGGTGAAAGCTTCAGCTGGGGGCATTTTGTGTGGTATCGTCATGACCGAGACCACGACGCGTGGCTTCATCTCCCAGTGGCCGTATGATCATGGCCGCGATGGTCGCGATGCAGCTACATTACAATGGCTCGGCGTTGATCGAGTAGCGGAGCACATGCGGCAGCGAGAAGAGCACGACCAGGAGGATGACTTGGATGCGATGGACTTTGAAACTCGAGCTGCCGCGCTTGAATCTCACTTTTTTCAACCACGACGAAACTCGAGTCCTGCTTCCGGCCGGATGTCTCCGATAGCTGCTCGACCCGTGGCAAGAGTTCGCCCGCAGTCAGCTTCGCTTTCTCGTCGCGCTGCAGATGTCAACGGAACGAGAATCAACACGGTGAGGCCCCAGTCAGCCAAGACTCGGTCCGAGGCGCCTGGCAGTACTAACGCAATTCAGAAGGAGAACCATGTTGCCTGGAAGTCTGTCGCTCAACAAAAGCCCTCGAAATGGAGGGAAATACTGGCTCGTGGACCAGAATTCAAACAACTCACTTTGCGGAGGCTGGAGCTAGAAACTTACGAGCTGCTGTCTAGTACGTTCCAGCAGCAACAGGTGATCGAGCCAAAGCCCACGGCTCGGAGACGTAAGAGGAAGAATAGTGTCACCACTGCTGGTAAATCTCAAGGCTACAGTCCAGCACTTGCGTGTGGGAGTGGTCTCCATTTGGCGCGAAGTAAGAAAAAGCGGCAACAGGAACATGATCGTCAAATGATGTTAGGCAAGGGTCGAGACTCGTCACGTGTGGACAAAGCTGCAGAAGACAAGCGAGCTATTCGAGATAAGACCCGAACGCGCAGCAAACTGTTAAAGAAAAAGAAATCCCAAAAGCAGCTCCCAGAGCCTCAGGAAACTCAAGTCTCCTCACAGGAAATACCGCAAAAGGAATCATATTTGCACCGTCAGCCAAGCGCGCAGCGTACAGCGAGGGGTCCATGGATACCACCAGGTTCATCCAGCTCACTTGCTATTAGAGGTATTTCCTCTGAAACTAGCGAGACGCAAGTGCTACAAGCGAAGCGAATTGCTCAAGTTTTAGATGCGTTCCGATGCCACGCGGATGCACACTTGCGCTTGTCCAAGAATGTACACACGCAACTCAAGAAGGTACAGCAATCCGTCAAGACAGCTAGAGAATCAGAGTCCCGAAAGATGGAGCAAAAAGTCACAAGTGACCTTGCAAAGTCTACGCGACCAAAGTCAGCTACCAGTAATGCCAAGATCACAAAACACACTTCTGACAGGCAAATCAGTCCTTATGAACAACCTCATCAAAGCTACGACAACCAAGAGAAGGACGAGGCCGACAACGTCGAAGTGATGAACCCTTCATCGTTTAGACCAGTCCAAAGTGAACTACAATCACCGGTATATGGGAGTGAGACCTTGTTCAGTGAGGCACCTGCCACCCCAAGATTGGTCATTCCGCCGTTGAAATTTCCTCCTCGTTTGTGGGAAGACCAGCAGACAAACGATAGCCTCGATGCTTCTTCTGAGCTGTCTCCAGAACAAAGTGCGGAGGTGAGATCTCCTATCAAGCCAAGAGTGCGATCGCTCGAGGTTGGTGTTGCATGTGGAGTGGATCCAGCGGCCTCCGTTCAATCTACGGAATCGAAGACGAGCAACAAGGAGGATCATGGATCAGTGGCTTTGGACTCGACACCGACCAACTCAGCTAAAATAAAGGTTGCTAGTGATTGGAGCTGTCTCGAGCAAGACAGCCAACCAAGTGATGTGAATCTGACAGACCCGCACCAAGATCAACAACTCAAGAGCACAAGGCGGACAAATAGTGTCATGATTGAAGAGGGATACCTCGCCGAAAGTATCATGGAACAAGCAAGCACTGGATTATCGTCAGATGACACGGAGCCTTCGCCAGCCACACTCGGATACGAATTACCAGCAATGGAGTCTGGAATAGTCTCCTCTGGGAATCAACATGACGATATGAAACGTTTGTCGGGCTCAGAGAAATATGACGAGAGTGACCTAAAGAGCAATCCAGAAATGCTGGCTAAGGCAACAGAACTGCGTGGTGATACCAATCCTCGTGACGAGGATGGTGGTCGAACGAACGAAGTATTTATTCTAGCAGAAATCTCGATGAGACCAGGAAAAGAGGCCAACACTCGGTTGCCAGTCGAAGTGAACGTGGCAAGATCCCAGCCCGAAGCATCTGTATCTGCAGCAACAGAGTCGGTATCGGGTCTGGATACCCCTGAAATTGTTCAGGCTGTGAAGAGTGCCGAATGTGATTTCATCTGTGTTGATCAACAACCCGTGAGTGTAAGATCCAACGCCAATGAGAACTCCAGCAGCAGTATCGAGGCGGATGGACTGACTGGCATAGCGAAAAGCGTTGACATGTGCAATAGTGTGATCGAGCCCCCGCTTCAGTCAGCTGGAGGTATTGATGTCCTGCACTCCGTTGGGGACAGCTTGAGAAATGAACGCAGCTTCAGTGGAAATTTGTTTAATGAACCCGTAAAAATTGTAAGTGGAGTGGACATCTCCTTGTCAGCAATTGCTACACCGCGAACGGAGGCCAAGCATAACCGTAGCGGTGAAGTGGTTTCAATCGCTCCAGAAGTGACCATGAGCGACGAGGGGGAAACCAAAATGCCTACTCTCGATTCGGATCTTCTCTTGGAACGTAAAGTAAACAATTGTGGCCAGGACTGTGACGCTACTTCGAGTACGACGTTGAGTGAAACACAGCATTCTGCTGAGCTCTCGGACGAATCCCCTCTTAACGACTCGAGGGCTTATTCGACCGACATGTTTCCTTCCGAGGAGTTTGACGAACCTCTTCAGCTTATGATTGGTCCCGTTGTCATGACTGAAACCACTGAAATTGCCCAACTTGCTCCCAGCAAGGCAGCAAACAAGTTTGATCATGGTAACGGAGTTACGCATGCGCAACCTCAAGAAGAAAATCAACATCAACCAGAGCCAGCCGTAGCTGATGAACAGCGAGAAGCCCTGCATGAAGATACTGAAAGACCATCAAATCTGCTAAGCCTTTCCATGGAAACCCTGGCCGATGCAGCAACTACCCAGCTCACAACAGCCAGCGCGCTAACCAGCGAAAGTGACGAAAACGCGCACGAGATGGAACTAAAGGCGGAGCATTCACCACCAAAGACGACTAGTCCAAGAGGTAGGAGCGACGAGCCTCCACCGCCAAACAAGAGAATAACCAGCACGCCCAAAGCTACCTCAAGTGGCAAAAGCCCCGAAAGTCCAGAAGTCCACGGCGACAGTAGTGATGTATCGGAAGAAAACCCGCACCAACAAGCATTGACACGGTCATTTTTGCAGAGGGTTTCATCACGTAAGATGATCGAGACGGATTCTGCTTCGCAGCCGCGTAAGGAGCAATTCGAATGTGACGAGCAGTCAACAGAGCTGGTGACTGCAGAGGCAACCGCTGTCGTCATGGGTGTTGAGTCTTCTCCACTCGAGCAAAATGTCGACCCCGTAAAGGAGCGTGAACACATTGACGGGGACTCGGTCTCGCCCCTGGGACTCGAATGCTCTCAAGCCTCGAACGACTGCGAGTCGACTGTAGAAACGTATCCTCGAGTAACGGAGGCCCTCGCTGCGACGTCGGGCCTTGCTGCTACATCACCCACCGAAAAGGCTACGAGTTTCACGAGTGTTGATGATGATGGTGTTCAGGAGACTGCAGTGCAGGCTTCACCCCAACCCATCGACCCGACAGAAGTTATCAACCGGGGGCCTACACAGGCGTCGGCGGAGCACCACAACGCGGCTCGCAACATCCAAACCCAGTACCGATGCTTCGTCCGGCGTCGGTTGATGCTCGATCAACTGCGATTCATGGTGGCGAAGCAGCGTCGCCAGGCACGGAGGCAGTCGCGCCTGAAGGTCAAGAAGGTCAAGGGCAATGACACGGTGGCAGCAGTGGCAAGCGGCTTCGACGTGGTGGATGCGAGCAGCGTGGAGAGCCTACCGGAGGAGGTCCAGCAAGTTGCATCGGCATCGGTGTGTGGTGAGATAGGCGTCGAGATGGCAGCAGAGACGCCTTTGAGCGAGGCACCGGAGCCATTGGCAAAGGACGCGGGGCTTGGGGCCCGAAAAGACTCGTGCGAGTATGCGTTCGAGCTCTTCAATGGCTTAAAGGAGGAGAGTGAGCTGGAGGCGTCTGCTCCTTTAGTAGAGGGCGGCGTGGAGGCGGTGTCCGATGCCGGTGCAAACGAGACAAGCTCGGAAAAGCGAGACGCTGCCGCTCTACCTGCAAAGGTAGAGGAGGTTGCTTCGTATGAGCAGTCTACGCTTCTGCTGAGTGAAGCGACTGAGGTTGAGCCGAGTAGTGCACAGCCGGCAGCTCCTGCGGTAGCGAGTCTTCTCGCCTCCACGCTGCTGGCGGAGCTTTCATTCTCCGACGACGTTGAAGAGGATCCAGCTAAACCTGTGGACGCCGCTCTCGTTGAAGCTGCCCCCGAACCCGCGCGTTGGGAGCGCTACGTGGACAGCACGACTAGCAAGTCGTTCTACTACAACCCCGGCACGAACGCGACGCAGTGGACAGCCCCAGAAGATCGCGACCACGCTGCCATAAATTCGCCTCGCGCGACGGCAGCGAGTGCAACAGACGCTGCCGTCTCGCCAAGCGGGCACGCCGCGACGGGCACATGGCAGGAGTTCTTGGACGAGGCGAGCGGCCAGCTGTACTACTACAATACCCGGACGGGCGAGTGCTCGTGGGATTCTCCTGGAGTCGTGGAGTCGCTGCAATCCGTCGCGACAGCTGAAAGCGCGTGGATCATGTACATTGACCCGGCGAGCCAAGCGCCGTACTACGTGAACGTGGAGACGTTGGCCACGAGCTGGGAGCAGCCCGACGACTTTGTCGTTGCAGACTCCGACGCGGCGGCTAATACCAAGCGTGCCGGCGCCATCGAAGACACCTATGTCATCGCCGTCGACGACCAAGCGGCACTCGAGATTTGATAACCTCAAACACCAGAGCCCGCCTAGCGCATCTGTCTATCGTGAGGACCAAACGCTGCGTATGTGTCCTCGCACGTTGATGTCTTATTTGTTCAGCTGTCGGTCACGTGCTGGCCCAGCGCCTACAAACGCCCGGACGCCCTGGTTTTGGATAGTCGCTAGAGCCAGCGGAGCTGCCCGCATGGCTGCCATCGCGCCAGCCGAGCGCCTGCCGGCCGTGAATGTTCCTGAGAGAAAGGTGTAAGGCGCATTGTGCGGTCGTGCACTCCTGCCGCGGCGCGACTACGAGAGGACCTCAGTTGGTAACGCGCCACCTGCCGCTGGGCTGACAATGTGTGGATAGATGGCAGACCTTCTGGGGCAGAGAGCGGCAATATGACTCAGCGACAAGCTGCCAGCAGCAGTCGAGCAAGCCTCGAAGCTATGTTGTACTGGTACATGTATTATTGCGCGTCTCTGCTGTGGCTTGACCTCTTGGCACCGGCAGCGTTGCGGCCCCTAGTCGAGGGGGCACGCCTCCACGAGTTTGTTGCGTAACGCGTCCATGCTGGACTGCGGTTGATACGCACCCGCTGCAACTTCGTATTATAGTGATGGCTAGCAAGCAAGACTTACTAAGCAAGTTGCCTGTCGCCTTCTTGCGGTCTTGGTGCAGTCGCCGCATCGCGCCTCGACATCGGACCTTCGGGACAATCTCTACACTGGCAAAAAGTGGCACGAAGGCCGCCATGCTGTTCTTGCCTCGGCCTATCGCCCCGATATGCACGGCACAGCGGCGCCGCGATTTGCGTGGAGCTACAAACGCTGCAACTTGCCGATCTCGGCTCCGCTCAAAAGTGCAAGTTCCACGCAGCGTCGGCACTCTATAGTGAAAGTATTGTCCACCTTGACGTCGCCCGCTTGTGGGGATACTGGCAAACTTCGCGCTGATAATGGGCATCATCGTTCGTCACGCAGCACCTTGCTGGTGAAGTGTGTGTAGGGGCCCGCCCGTTAGCTCTATCAATCTTATGTCGTGCATGCATGGCATGCTTAAAATTCGGCTCAAATCTCATGCCAAAAAGTGGCCGCTGTTTGGCGCTCCATGCCTGTCAAAAGTTACACCACTTTCGGCAGAGGAGATTTTTCGGGTTTCGCGGTTGGGGCATTTTGCGGCAGAACCAGCTGGGCCCCTTTTCGTGGCGTAGAGTAAAGGCTGTTCCGACTCTCCTCTCCTGTGCCGACCAGGTCCCAAGGCGCGCTGTGCGCAAGTCATTTCCAGATTGCTCGGCCTTTTACTCATTGCAGCGTGCGAAAACTGTCTCGACCCGAGCGAAGGCTCGAGTGGTGCCGCCTAAGTCAATAAGTAGAAAGCCCCAATACACACAGGAAAGCAGCCAGACCGACTTTTCCACCGAAAAACTTACGTAGCAGCATGAAGGTCGTCTCGGCGTTCGCAGCGGCGGCGCTCGCGCTCTTTGGAGCCGCGCAGGCCGTCGACATCGACAACGGCTTCACGCAGGACGGCTCCACCACCTACTGTATGGGCGTGTCGTCCACGAACGGATCCGTGGGCACGCTCAGCTTCGACAGCCTCGAGGCCGGCAACGTCGGCCGATGCCCCGTGGGTGTCACGCTCTCGCTCACGGCGTCCGAGTTCCACGCGAGCGACCCCGTCAGCGTCAAGTGGACCGCCAAAGCGACGTCGGGCCTGACGAACTCCATTTTCCCGAACGCCATCGACTCCACCACGGGCCTCCCGGGCGCCGTCACCTCGTCGTCGCTATTTGCCTGCACGTACGGAACCAACTGCGCCACGAACGTGGGCGGAACCCCCACGGGCGCCGACGGAACCAGCAGCGGAGCCTTCTCCACTGACGGCTCCAAGGCGCTTGAGACCAACACGTTCACCCTCGCAACGGCCGGCGACTACATTATCGTGGGCCTCGTGGCGTTGCCCGGTGACGCCTCGCTCAGCCTCTCAGCGGAGGAGTACATCGTCTTCAAGAAGATTAGCATCGTGTCCGCCGACACCGTCATCTCGTCCACGTCGGGATCCTCCTCAACAGGTAGCGTAGGAACTTCTGAAGCAAGTGGCTCAGGCTCGACCACCACTGCTCCGCCCGTAACAACCGCACCGCCTCTAACGTCGGCGCCCTCGTCTTCCACAGGTTCTTCAAACGCAGGCTCGACGAGCAGCAGCCTGACGAGCGCGTCGGGAAGCACCTCTGGCAACGACAATTCGGGCAGTACGGCGGAGCAGGGATCGAAATCAACCTCGGGCTCTAACGAGTCTAACGTGGTGTCCGACTCCTCGACGAAGAAGACGACTTCGGCCCCGACGACTTCCGATGGCACGACGGACCAGAAGAACGCGGGCTCCTCAGACTCGACCAAATCAGCGTCGACCTCCTCAGGCAGCGGTAGCTTCCTCGAAAACAACGGCGTGATCATCATCGCCGCTTTGGTGGGCTGCTGCATCGTCGGTGTGGTGGGCTTTGCCTTCGTGATGCGCCGCCGCAAGGAGCAGCGTGTGAACGCGAACAAGGCCTTCGATCTGCACTCGCCGTCTCTGGCTAGCGACATGGACGACAGCGGCCTCGGCGGCCACAACAGCGGCAAGATCGATCTCACGTACATCGCCAACATCTCGGCTCGCAACAACAACAAGGCGGCGGAGAACATGATGAGTGAGGAGTCGTCGGTGGCCATCATGGCCTCGGCGGAGCGCGGATCGGAGCTCAACTCGAGCAACGGCAGCTCCTTGCACTCGCTGCCCACGAGCAGCCTGGATGCCGATGAGTACTCGGAGAAGGTGAGCTACGGCGGCGCGGGTGCCGCCGCACACTCGAACGAGGCTGAGATCGACTCGTACCGCATGAGCAACATGTCCGAGCTCTCGTCGATCGCTGGCGGCACCCAGAGTGAAGCCTCCTCGATGTCCAACTTCGGTGGCTCGGTTGTGTCGGCGAGGCAGAACAAGTACCTGCAGCCTGGTGACTGGAACGACTCGGAGTCGTCTCGCATGGACTCCCGTCTGGACTCGATGGAGCAGGCCGAGTTGAAGGCCCGCGGGTTCGGCAGCATTGGTGGACTCAGCACGGTCAGCGGGTTCTCCGAGGACAACACATCGCGCGTCACGGGCTTGAGTGACCACGACTCGAACCGCGACATCGGCTTCTCCATGTCGTCGCGCCCTACGGTTGAGTCGCGTTTCACGGAGGACTACCCCGTCACGGCAGACCGTGCCACGGTTGAGTCGCGCTTCACTGAGGACTACCGCGCCACGGAGGAGTCGCGTGCCACCGAGGACTCTCGTGCTACAGGCTTCTCGGAAGCGATGGACCAGTCTCGACTGCAGAGTGAGGTGTCTGTGGACTCGTACGGTTTCCGTGCCTCGCGCTCTAGCGCAGACTCGTACAGCTCCGGCATGTCACCCTACAGCCGCGAGAGTTCCCGTATCAGTGGCTTCAGCGTTGACTCGAGCGTGGACAGATCAAGCAACGACAGCAAGTACTAGACGAAGTGTTCGGTAGTTTTGGCGTGTGGTTTTCCATTAGGAGAGGGAGGGTCAACGAGTGAGTGAGTTTTGTGGTTTTGATCTCGCGTCTACAGTCCTCGCCCGAAGTTGTTAATAATCTACTACTACGTATGTTGGTGTGATATCAATGTAGTTTTCCCACCTTGCTCGCTCACGCGTTGGATACACATTTTGACACGCTCATTGTTTACATTCGCAATTTTGCATGTATTACTACAGTAAGTAGTATAATAGTATTTGTGCACAAGATGAATACGAAGAGATGGCTGTCACACCTTTGGATTAGCCAGAACCACGGTCTGCTTTACAATTGCTTTAGATGAGCTTGTGCTCCTTGGCCAGCGTGGTGAGGTTCTCGATGGTCGAGGGCTCGCACTCTACCAGCGGTGCGCGCACAGCAGCTGTGCACTTGCCCATGAGCTGTAGCACCTTCTTGATGGGCTGCGGGTTGGCCTCGCTGAAGAGCGACTTGACCAGGAAGATCTGTATGCAGCAACACGAGCAAGAAACGTTTAGCATGCACAGCTTTCACTCACCGATCATCAAGCGGTATCGAGCCAAACGTACGTTCACCAGCGCAGCCTTGCGAGCAGCGGCGTAATCGCCCTTGCGCATGGAGTCCGTGACGGCCAGCACCTTCTTGGGGGCTGTTGGCATGTATCAACGATACCATACGATGAGTGATCGGTCCACAGTGCAACAACAGCGCAACAGCTTCAACGGCATCGCCACTTACAGGCGTTGGAGAGCACACTGATGACACCGGTGGCGCCCATGGCCATGAGCGGCAGGGTCAGGTTGTCGTCGCCCGACAGGATGGTGATGTCGCACAGGGCGGCGATCTCCATGGCCTGGTCCAGCGAGCCCGTGGACTCCTTGATGGCCACGATGCTGGGCAGCTTGTAGAGCTCAGCAATCGTCTGTGGCGACAGGTTGACGTTGGTCCGGCCGGGGATGTTGTACACTACCACGGGCAGACCCACCTCGGCCACGGCCTTGAAGTGGGCGTACAGACCCTTCTGCGTGGGCTTGTTGTAGTACGGGCACACCACCAGGCATGCGTCAGCGCCGGCCTCCTTGGCCGCGCGCGTGAGGCGCAGGGCCTCGGCCGTGCTGTTGGAGCCCGTGCCGGCGATCACGGGCACGCGGCCGGCGGCCGTGGCCACCACCTCGGCGATCACGCGGTCGTGCTCCTCGTGGGAGACGGTCGGGCACTCACCCGTTGTGCCCATCTGTTGCGGTCATTGCAGCACACAACCAGCAGCGTTAGTGTCCATTTAGCACGAGCCATTCGCTCCAATGATGGGAATGCGCAGTTAACTGCCACGTACCGGCACGAGGCCGTTGATGCCCTCCTGGATCTGCCACTCCACCAGCTCGCGCAGCTTGGCGTAGTCCACGGCGCTTCCGTCCTCCGTGAAGGGCGTCACGAGCGCGGTGAAGGTTCCTTGCAGCTTGAGGGTCATTGTTCTGGTCTGGGAGGAAGGTCGAAGACGGCGCCTTGTCTATTGGATTGTGTGGCGCGCATTGACGGATCAAGATTTAGAGTCTGCGCCAGCCACGGAAGCGACTACTGCCACAACACGGAGGGCGGATGGCATGAAGGCTGCAAATCCCATAGTTTAATCTGTACACACTACATGTACGTCCGCATTCACCCCGTCTTGGTATCTGCACTACAAAAACTATCTCACCTACAAAATGCAAGTGTGATAATCTTGTGGCAGTAGGCATTCACCCGTTTTCTTCTCAACACGCTGATTACGGGAAGCGATGCACGAGCGTTGCCCTTGCTGCTTCAAGGAGCGGCGTCGGGCAGGTGGTAAATAAGGAAAACCGGCACCATGAATCTCCTCGAGAAAGCCGGAGGCGAGCACGATCGCAGCCTGGCATCCCCATCACTACGCAGCCACATTGACATGTGAACACGCACGGTGAGCGTCACTCGGAGTGAGTTTTCATCAATGTGTCACTGGAGCGAGGTACCTACCTGCACATTTGGCGGGATTTCAAATGTTTGAAATAGCGCGTGAATCGCAGGGGTGAGCAGAAGCATACAAATATCAAGTCTAGCGGAGTGATGGTCGCACCCGCATCGATCGGCGCGCAGCGTACAGAAAACCAAGCGTAGCGCGCGACAGGCAGCAAGAGACGCCGACGCCGATGACGAGGGCCGACGCTCCGGACGCGGCGCCCTGCAGCCACAAGCGCAAGGCCGACGACTTCGAGTGGGAGACGTCCAAGGAGAACGTGATGCCGCTCAAGCGCGGGCGCAACGTGACGGACCTGAACAAGGCCCTGCGCGCACACGACTCGTTCCAGACCAAGCTGCGGCTTGAGGACGAGCTCAAGGCCAAGGAGGACGCCATCGCGGCCTACGACGGAGACGACCCGCTCGCCGGCTGGCTCGAGTACGTGCGCTGGCTCGAGGTCAAGATGCCCGAGGACACGCGCAAGAAGTTCACGGTGCTCGAGAAGTGCTCGCGCGAGCTCAAGGACAAGCCCAGATACAGGAACGACATGCGCTACGTCCGGCTCTGGATCCAATACGTGAGTGCTGCGCTGCAGTGACGGAGCAAGGGAGCATTGCGCGGGGAATTGACTGTGTACTGACGTTGGCTGTGTGGCGGTGCTGCTATTTATTAGGCGGACCTCGTGTCCAACCCGAAGGACATTTTCAAGTATCTGTACCAGAACAAGATCGGCGAGCGCGTCTCGCTCTTCTACATCGGCTGGGCCTATGTCCTCGAGACGATGGCCAACTACCCACAAGCACACAAGATTTATTTAAAAGCCAGCCAGAAGTACGTGTCTTGAGCTGCAGAACGTGGTGTCTGTAGAGTGCCATGATGTAGTAACTGTATCGATGCGATGGTTGCTGCTACAGGAACGCAGAGCCGCAGGATCTTCTGGAGAGGAAATACAAGGAATTCCAGCGTCGCATGAGTCGTCAGTGGCTGAGGATGACAGAGGAGACCGAAGCTAGCGACATGGATGAGGTAACGCACCGCCGTGCCCTCGAAAACTTGTCGGCGCATGGAACACTGGAACTGAGCGATACACAGCGCCAACAGCTTCACCAGCATCAAGCGTCTGCTCGGGCCCAGCGCGTCCAGAAAACAAATGCGCACAAACCGGTATTTGTTATCTATGAGGATCCTGTAGGACACTCTGTCGATCCTTTTGACGGTAACGGTGGTTGGAAAAAGCTCGACACAGTGCAGCAACAGGACAAGGAGAATGAGCTCGCTCCGAGTGCCTGGAATCCACCAGGAGCTCGAGCAGCAGCCGGGGCCGGAGCTGGCCGACAACCTGAACGCCGACCGCTCCCCGCGCTGAGTGGCCGCCCAGATGCGAACCCCCTACAGGTTTTCGTGGACGATGAGTTTTCTGTGCCTGAGAATGAACCTAAGCGATGGACACCTCTGACACATCGTTCTCAAACACTACGGCAGCGAATGGAGGGAGTGGCTACAGAGGAGGAAATGCTTGCACAGGAACCGCTGAAGAATTTCACGGCTAGCGACAAGAAGGCACATATGCAGAAACAGGTAAAGAAGGGCAGACTGGAAACACCGTGCTACGATGTTAAACAGATCACATCCAAGACGGGCGAAGCACTTTCCTTTGAAGAAATCCGAGCTCGCTCGTACCAGCAGTCTATGGGCAGACTTCGCAAGATTGGCCATCGCGCCCTGCAAAATGTGACTCGCAACGTCGACTCTGTATCCAATGTAACTGTGTCCTCGTCGGCAGCCACCTCGTCAGCAACGACTTCGATAGCTTCTCACAGAATGACGATTCCCGACCGAAAGCCGGCCATAACGTCGTCGACTACTCTCGAAGCGAAGTTACCCGAGAAAAAGCCAGCAGTTCCCGCCACATCCGTTGCAACTGCGCCAACCAAGCCGGTATCAGGGCACAACGATGATCAAGAAGACATGACCATCAACACTCGTGTGGCGTTGGAGGACATCAATAGCATGTTTTGTAGCCCACCACGACAGCCAAAACCAAGTGTCTGGGAAGCGAAGGAGGATGATCCAGTCGAGCGGAAGCTTCACTTCAGCATATTTGATGACTCGGTCGACAGCGTGGCAGTGAATGCGCAGGACCAATCATTGCGACAAGATCCGAACGAGTCTGTCCCAAAGCAGGCATTCCAGGTTTTTAGCGATGATGCCCCTGCCGACTCTCAACCAGGAATCCAACAACCTTTTCAGATTTTCAGCGATGATGCCCCCGAAGAGCCTCGGACAGGAACCAAGCAGCCTTTTCAGATTTTCAGCGATGATGCTCCCGAAGAACCTCGAGCTGGAATGAAGACATCGAGGAAGCCTCTTGGTGCCCGAGATGACCTGGTGCGCGGTGTACGTCTAACCAACAAAGACGTTCTCTTGCAAGCTCAAAAGGATGACGCTGCGAAGGACTCGGCGGAAAGGTAGAGGAGCACAATAGCCTGCTCTGCCCCTTGCAATTTTATTACATCAGGAGTACCCTGCCATTGTTCGACACCGCTTATCGAACAGCGTATGTTCTAGCCGCTGGATTCAAGGCACCACCAAGAACGTAACACGGGAGGGGTCAGCGAGGTATAGTCATTGCCTACGCTGTTGGCCTTCTACTTCACTGTCGTGTGATTCCATCAGAATATACAACTTCCGATGCTAGTCATCTATGTTTGCTCTTTGACTAACATTTGACGCCAAGAAATACGATGCATCCAGCAGCGGAAAGCACAGGACAGCTTGACACAAACGTACCTGTTTCGGCTCTCGAACTGGACCCGTACACATTTGAAAACCGCCAAGCACTGATCCTTGATCGACGAGTTGACTGGTACCTGTGTTCGAGACCTGATGCCGTCAAGCTCCATTCACAGAAGTTACCGCGGGTCCCCTGTAATAATCCGGCCAAGCGGAAGTTGAGAAAGTCGATCGTCTTCAAGGCCAGCCCAACACTGACTCTTCAGCTGGTCGGAGTGCTAGGTTCAGGCTCGTTCGCGTATGTCTTTTCAGCCAACGTTGTTGACACGTCTAGCAACACCACTCGCAACAACGCTGTCAAGGTATGCACTTTTCGGGTGAGGTGGATCGCTGCGACTAACACCACTCTGCCCAGATTGAAAAGGAACGCCAGAACCTGGCTTGGGAGTTCTACATTACGAACAAGATCAAGAAAAAAATTAGGATTGACAACGGGCTCCCGGATGAGAAGATTCCTGTGCCAACGTTTTCCGGACTTCATTTGTTCCCAGTGGGTGAAAGAGCTGATAATGCCACCTGTGTAGTATCAAAACTAACATTTGCGCTGTACTGATGATCGACAGAATGGATCTTTGCTCATCATGGATAAGGGCCACGTTGGTACACTTTACGATGTCCTGAACTGCTACAAGCAGGTTGGTATCTCCTTGGATCTATCAATGCTTGCAAAAACTTACCGATGTGGACACTTTATTTCTCGCAGTCGGGCATAACTTTTCCTGAAGTGTTGGCGGTTTACTACGGTATCAAGATGCTGCGTTGTATGGAGCTGCTTCATAGTGCGAAGGTTCTCCACGGTGATATCAAACCGGACAACTGGTTGATGACGCCCGGAAATCCTGCATCGGAGTTGTCAATGAACATCCAAGAATCGCACAGCAACGACAAAGATTTCAAGGCTGGCGACCTCTATCTGATCGACTATGGGAGATCTATCGACCTCAGTCTCTACCCGGACGGGACAGTTTTCAGAGGCAATTGCCACGCGAAAGGCTTTCAATGCGTCGAAATGCTAACGCAGCGCCCCTGGACACATCAAATCGACACGTTTGCCTTTTGCGGGACGATGCACTGCATGCTCTATGGAGAGTACATGGAAGTCAAACCTCGCCGGAATGCTAAGGGCGCGACGCACTGGGGGATCGTCAGGCCTTTCAAGCGCTACTGGCAGGTCGACATGTGGAAATACTTTTTTCACGAGTTGTTGAATGTAAGCAGTTGCACGGATCAACCCTCCTTACCCAACCTCCGAAGGCGCTTGGAAAACTACTTTGTGTCCGACGCAAGCCGGCAGCAAGTAAGCTGTTTTATTCATTATTGAACCCTGCTAATTTTTTATCTTCTAACACTTGGATTTTCGCCAACAGGAGCTCTTCAAGCAGCTGAGTCGACAAGATAGATTTCTCAGGAAGTCGACCGTTTAGGTAGAGCGCAATGCCGTTAGGCAATCAGACTCATATTTGCCTTGGGTCTTCAACTTGAGCAAGGTCAACTTAGCCCTCGGGGAGACTACTTTGCGTCTGCTATTTACGTGTGCCCAGGTGTCGGTAGCACCGGCGACTCGGCTCGTAACACGAACACAATTTCTTCTCGCTGGGCATTGCATTCCTCGCAACAACATACACAAACAAGAACACACAAAAACTGCTACCCGTAATCAGCAGCAAAAGATATCCTGTGTATTCCTACGGGTTAGTGCCTCTGCGATGTTGTTGTCGCGGCTGCGATTTCTGTCACGTCTCCAATCGGCGGGGCGTACCTGGTGCTCTTGGTTCCTTTCGCCTTGACCGCTGGGCTCAAGGCACCAAGCAGTTAGTTCGTTACTGCGGCGGATTACTGTATGGCGGATACTGATACTGGTCAGCCCCGTTAGCTCCAGGAGCTCCAGCACTTGGACCAGCACCACCAGCAGGAGGACCATATTGTCCATTATGGACTCCATACGCCTGGTAGTCAGCGCCCTGGCCGCTCTGATCCCATGACCCGTAATACGAATTGTACCTACCATCCCATCCTTGCTGTCCCCAGTCTTGGCCTTGCGCTGGGTAATCATACCCGCCGGGCGGAGCCACCGGAGGCGGGAACGCCGTAGAAGGAGTAGAGCCTAACGCAACCGTACCAGGTGTTTGCACACCAGGCGCGCCTGCAGTGCCTGGTGCACCAACAGACTGCTGCATCATCCAAGGCTGCGTCGTCGAAGACGTCTTCGCTGGCTGCAACCATGGGGCTGAAGCAGCAGGCGTCGCTTGAGCGGTTGCTGCCTCCGGAGTCTTTTCCTTCGTAGCCGTCGATATGATAGGCGCTTCCCCAAGCTGCTGCATGAACTGCTGATATTCTTTGTCGATGGCAGCGTTCTCCTCAGCAGACTTCTTCTTCTGAGTACAATCGCGTGTTGGGTGGCTGGAATCACCACAAATGGCACACTTGACGTTAACAGCCTTGAACGTACCTAAAACGCAGCACCGATAGAACCCATTGAGCAGACACCGTTAGCAACAACAATTAGTGCGTACAAAAGAAGCGGAATACTTTGGCACGTACGGTGGGCGTCTCGGTTGGGGCATTCCCATTGTCGGTGGCCTTTTTCGCCACAAATATGACAGAAGTCGTCATCTCGGAGAGTGCCGTTGATGAGAGCCAACTCGCGCAGCTGCTTCTGCTTGTGCGAGTTCTTCGTATCGTCCACCGGCACGAGCAGACTCTGCACTTCCTTCGCCGCCTTGTCGATATCGTCTTCGCGGTCGCCTGTGATGAGCACATGCAAATCATCGTTCTCATCGGCATTCGTCTTCTTGCCTTTGCTGCCTTCTTTCACGGAGCCCTTGCCCCGGATAGCGATCTTGCAGTTCGTTTCTCGCTCCATGCGTTTCTGCGTGTTGCCGCGCGGGCCAATGATCAGACCGATAAAGTTGTAGGACGGGAAGTCTCGGATAGGAATGTAAATCTTGCGGTGCAACTTCTGGCGCGTGTAGTCGGCCGGCGGTCGGAACAGCGGATTGACCTTCACGAGCTGGTCAATCGTCTCGCGCCGACGCTTCTCCAGCGCGGCCTTCATACGCACTTCACGCGTGTTCGTACGCTTCCCGTTCGAGTCATACTGCGGCGGAGGCGACGGCGATCTGTTCGGATCTTTCTCAATCAATGCCGCGTCCACCACCACCGTCTTCAACTTCTGGTTGATGTTTTCCAGCTGTGCACGCAGCACAACCGTCTCCTGCTGCTTCTGAGTGAGCAGTCCTGCCACTGCCGAAGACACACTGGGAGCAGGAGCCCACCGCGACTTCTTCCTCCTCTTCTCGCCATCGCCGTCCGCTGCCGGCTCCACGGGGTCCCCCCAGCGACTTTTGCGGCGCTTCTTCGGCTGCTCGTCTGTCGCTTCCGGCGCGTCTCTCTTCTCGGTGGCAGCGGCCCCGTTCTTCTGCTTCTCCTTGTCGGCTGCGTCCTCTGCGTCGTCCCCGTGCTCCGTGAACTGGATGTAGGCCTTGAGCACCTCCCGGTACGGCCCCCACGCCTTGAGCTCCTGCCAGAAGAGCGGGAACGCGCCGTACTTGGCCTATTGCAGTCAAATAACAGCAGTAACCACGTTAATAGACTGGAGGGATCGTCTCCATATCTTGTCAGCAAGCGGAGTGCACCTCGAGCTGCGGCCGCTGCCTGAACCACTGCTTCATCGGGTGGTGGTAGCTCTTCATCATGGCCTCCCTCTCCTGCTGCTCCTCGTACTGGTACTCGTCCTTGGGCTTGTCCCCGCCCACCATCGCCATGAAGGCCGCGAAGCCCTCCGCCATGGTCAAAATGAGCTACTGGGCGGTTGCTCCCCTCTCGTTTACTGTAGTCGGTGGCGGCAGCACACCACACCGCACCAACTACTAGTACGGTACATGTAGCAGCAGCAGTACGCTATTAGAGTCCCCTCTGTAAGAGCATCTTTCAGTTATAGAGCAGTCGGTGACACGAACACACTCATCGTCACCGACAGAGGTATCCGCCGCGACACTAAAGCACTGGCTGGTGCTCCCGCTGTTTGCCCCCAAGTCCCAAGACTCCACCCACCCCATGGCGGAGCAAGAGGACGTGCTGCGGTCGCTGCTGGACGCGGCCGTGCTGCGGCCCTCCCACCTGGCCTTCATCCAGTCCTACCAGCACGAAGTGCTCGCCAAGTGCAAGGCCGGCGAGCTCCCGCTCAAACGCCTGGCCAGCCGGGTGCTGGCCGAGGCCTACCGCTCGCAGTACCGCAGCTCCGAGCAGCATCTGCGCGCGCTGCTGGCCGAGGCCTGCGCGCAGCTGCCCGCCTTCCCGGAGACCTTCAGCCGCGTGCTGCGCGCCAAGACGCCGGCGCTCGTCGCGTCCTTCGCCGGCGCGCGCGCCATCGCGCTGCGGCTCTCGTGCGTCGTGCTGGACGCGGCGCTGGCCGCCGGCTTGGAGCCGGCCGCTGCCTGGCTCAAGGAGCTGCTGGCGGCGCAGAGCCGCCTGCTGGAGGCCGCCGCCAACGACAGCGAGCGCAGCCAGCGGCAGGCGCGCAAGGCGCCGCTCAAGCTGCTGACGAAGCACGGCCAGACGCTGCTGCCGCTCTACGTGGACGTGATCGAGGCGGCCGCGCCCGAGGAGCCGCGCTACCAGCTGTGGCTCGTGCTGAGCTTGAGTCGCCTGCTGGGCAAGGAGACGCAGGAGCTGCTCTGGAGCAAGTACGTCCTGTGGGCCTTCGAGAGCAAGACGCGCGCGTTCGCGCCGCTGCTGAAGAACGACGAGCGGCTCAAGAACTTGAGCTACGAGCAGTTCGAGGAGATCGTCCTGCCGCCCATGGCCAAGATGCTCAAGAAGGCGCCCGACACGGTGATTGAAGCGGTGGGCGTCTTCGTGCACGCCGCGCCGCTGGACTTCGGACGATACGTGAGCGACGTCTTCCAGTCGGTGCTGCTCACCAAGCTGCGTGCGCCGAAGGACGACGTGCGCACGCTTGCAGTGGCGCTCAGTGGCGCGCTCGCCTGCTCGTTCCGTCAGGGTGAGCACATGCAGCAGCTTGTGACGGTGATGAGCGCTTTGCTGGATGGGAAGCATGGCCTCCTGGCGCAGTTCTACCAGCGTGAGGCCGCTTTCGCCGTGCTGAATGACGCTGCTGATGCCGCAAAAGCTCAGCTGGATGCTTCGGAAGTGCAGGTCATTGCTCCTATTGCTGTTGCGTCCCTGCTTAAGGCCGTGGGCAAGGAGGCACATGAACAGACGCGTTACCTTGGACTGCTCGCGCTGGGCAAGTGGCTTGCGCTTGCTGGCACGGACGAACTTGACGCTGCCACAGTGACTGGCCTGAAGACAGGATTCAAGAACAAGCCTGAGCCTGTTGTGGCCGGCTACCTCCGCGCTCTGGCGGTGCTTTGCCACTCGAGAGCCACTGCAGTCGCCCCTTTTGTGGACGAAGTTGTTGCAGTGATCAACGACGCGAACAAGAAGCCCAATGTGGTGCACCTCGACGGTGTGCTGGCTATTGCCGTGGCTGGTGCAATTGCGTCTGCTAGTAGCGAGATGGACGCTCGTATGGCCCAGGAAGGCGTTGCTGACCTGCTGCTGAGCGCTACGTCCTTTGTTGGACACAGTGTTCGTACAGTGTTGAGCACTGTGGCGAGCACCTCTCGACAGGGCGCCGTGCCGGAGTCCCCTGAGGTTTCAGCCCTGGCCGCGCTTTCTCCCGCTCTCTTGTGGGTCTTGGCATCGCAGCAGGCGGATGCTAGTGAGGCTTACTCGCTGTTGGTAGAGCTGTTGTGCTCGTCCAGTCTCACTGTGCGCCAGAGTGCTGAGCGTGTCGTGGAGACTGTGTACCTGTCGTCTCTGGAGCACTGCTCTGGCCTTGTGGCTGCGTTCGAGAAGAAGATCGAAGCACTATCTGTTGAAGAGGAGGCCAACATTCCTCCTGCAAGTGTGCTTCGCCGGGCGCTGCGCGTGCTTGTTCCGGCTGCTATCAGTGAAGCCGATGACACGAAGGTACAGGTGTTCTCTTCCGTTATGTTCCTTGCGCACCACCCCTTCCTTGTTGCAGGTAAGAAGGCAGAGGCCTTTTCGCGCGAGTGGCAGTCCGTTCGTCGGCATTTCTTGTCTCCTAGCACTGCTCCTGCCAAGGGTGAAGGTGACGACGACGATGAAGAACCCCCCAGTGATGCCGGTCTTGTGGACAACTTCATCGAAGAGCACGAGGAAGTGAAGACATCGGTTGTTGAGCTGCTCGCGAATCCTTCCACCGGCAAGCTGTTCTCTATGAGCCCTCTGCAGCGGTTGGCTGCTCAGCGTACGCTGGCAACCCTTCTTGACTTCGCTGGTAACGGTGAGGGCGAGGATCTTGCGCTGCACGACGTTATTGAGGAACTGCTGGCTAAGCGCCTGGACGATGAAGAGATTGATGCTCTCAGTGAAGAGGATGTTGCTGTCTGCCAGACCTCGTTCGATGAGCTGTACGAGCCTAAGAAGGAGGGCGAGGAGGAAGAGACAAGCAGCCGCAGCAAGCGAGGCGGCCGTCCGGCCAACGAAGACGACCAATGGGAGCAGGATTTGCGCGAGGAACTCGAGCGCAAGAAGCGAGCTGAGCAGGGGCCCCAGAAGAAGGTGTACACAGCTGAGGAGAAGGCACTGCTGAAGCAGCAACAGGAGGTGCGCCGGAAAGTCCAGGGGACACACCGCGTCGTGTCTGTCGTGCTGGAAGCCGTTAACATGCTGGCAGTCGCTCGTCCAGATGAGCTGCACCCAGCGCTGCCGTACCTGCTTCGCTCAGTGCGTGTGTTATTTACGTGCCCACTTTTCGAGTCCGAGGCCTCCAGTGCTCTGCTGTCCTTGACTAGGGCCATCGGCCCGAAGGCGCTGCGCTCGAACTACCAAGATGTCGCTAGTGCCGTGCGCGTCGCTTTGGAGCTGAACCAGCTCACCTCGGACAAGGCTAAGGCTGCGCACATTGCTGACATGGAGGCGCTGTTCTTGCGTGTTCTTTCGGGGTTCATGGAGTACGTCTTCGGCTTCCAGTTTGAGACCGAGACGGAATTTGACGCGGATGCTCCCTGCAACCTGATCCCCCCACCGACGCTTCACCTGCTCTTCCCTGTGCTACGCGACCTGCTTCGCTTTGCGCCGGACCTGCGCCGTTGGGCCCTGCCTCTCCTTGCGGTTCACGCACACATGATTCCGGACGAGGAGGAGGAAGAAGTTGGTGACGTGGCGGCTCAGCGGCTTCTGCGCCGCGATATGCTGCAGCTAAGTTTGCTGCTGCTGTCCCAGCAGGCAACGGGTAGTGCGCTGCCTATTACTAACCCGGATCTGGCTCTGGGTAAGTTGCTGACTTCTCTGTGCTTGGGACCCGAATTGACCGCAACGGAGTGGGCTCCTTTGCTTGGCGATGATGGTTTACTCTCTGAGGAGGCGAGTGTCCGTGGTGAGGTTCTGTCCGCACTGCTCAACGTCGTGCAAAGCGACGAAGGTGGCGAAGAGTTCCGAAGCGCCAAGCCAAGCTCGCTCTTGATTAGCCGCTTGTACTGCTGCTGCTTCGACTCGGAGGAAAAGAACCGTACTCTTGCCAAGCAGGTTTGGGATGCCACGAATGCCGCGGTCACGGCACTATTCGCGGGCCCGCTGCTTGTGCTGCTGAACCACACACACGGTAGCGTGCGTGAAAGCGTATCCCTTGCTCTTGCTGACGGTATGCGTCAGTTCCCGAAGTCTGTGACCCCGCTGCTGAATAACCTCAAGACACAATTCTTGAGCAGTCAGCCGAAACCTAGCGAGCGCAAGGACGAGTTTGGTATTCCTACGGTTCGCCGCCCTGGTGCGCAGGCTGCTGAGCTGGATGAGGATGCTCGTACGCTGTGCCCTCGTCTCGGCGTCGCTCTGTGCTTGGAGAAGGCTGCAGAGGTTGCTGGTCCTGAGGCGATGTCCAGCGCTAACACCATGACGTTGCTGACATTCGTTATGGAGCATGGTCTGGGAGATCCTAGCTCCAAGGTGCGCGCGCAGATGCGCAAGACTGGTGTGCAAGCCGTGGCTTCGCTGGGTGGCGGCGCGAATACGGCGCCGCTCCTGGAGATGTTTGAACGCTTCCTTGAGACAACTGCTGCTCCGGCCGCCGCTACAGTTAAGAGAAGCATCGGAAAGAAGGCTAAGGTTGGAACCCACCTTGCTGCGCAGGAGGAGGACATTCAGCAGCAGAGGAAGCAGGCGCTGTCCATCTACGATCACCAGCGTGAAGGTGTGGTGGTGTGCCTGGGTTCCCTGGCGAAGCACATGGCCCCGACGGATCCTAAGGTGTCATCCATTGTGGACTCGCTGATTGAAGCACTTGACATTCCGTCTGAGTCTGTGCAGCGTTCAGTCGCTACATGCCTGTCGCCGCTTATGGGAGCGGTCAAGGACCGCAGCACGAGCATCCTGGACGATCTGCTGAAGCGTGTGACTGAATGCGAGACTTTCGGTGAGCGCATGGGTGCCGCCTACGGTGTTTCGGCTGTGGTTAAGGGACTTGGTATCTCTGCCCTCAAGATCCATAACGTCATTCCGCGTCTTGAGGAGTCGATGAAGACGGACGGCGCTAACGCCCGTCAAGGCGCTATGCTTGTGTTCGAGTGTTTGAGCCAGCGCCTCGGATTGCTGTTCGAGCCTTACATCATTGTGATCCTGCCGATTATGCTGAAGTGCTCGGCCGACGCCAGCCCGCAAGTGCGTGAGGCTGCCAGTCACACTGCTAAGGGTATCATGGCAAACTTGTCGGCTCACGGTGTGAAGCTGGTGCTTCCGTCGCTCCTGGGTGCGCTGGAAGAAAGCGCGTGGCGTACGAAGCAGTCCGGCATTCAGATCCTAGGTTCGATGGCGTACTGTGCCCCGCGACAGCTAGGCTCGTGTCTACCTCAGGTGGTGCCCAAGCTGATGGCAGCTCTAACTGACTCGCACCCGAAGGTGCGCGAGGCCGGTAAGAGCGCGCTGCGCGATGTGGGTTCTGTGGTGCGCAATCCTGAAATCGCTACCATCTCCAAGGTGCTGCTTGATGCTCTTGAGAACCCTAACCGGCACACGGCCGAGGCTCTTCAGCAGCTGCAGTCGACGTCTTTCCAGCACTCGATCGACGCGCCGTCGCTGGCTCTTGTCATGCCTATCATCACGCGCGGCCTCAAGGATCGCGCAGGTGACGCCAAGAAGAAGGCTGCTCTGATTGTGGGCAGTATGTGCTCCATGATCAACGATGCCAAGGACCTGGTGCCTTACATGGAGACGGTGCTGCCCAGCCTGAAGACCCAGCTCGTGGACCCTATTCCGGAGGTGCGTGCGGTGGCTGCTAAGGCTCTCGGCAAGCTGGTCAAGGGTCTTGGTGAGCGTCACTTCGCGGATATGCTGACGTGGCTCCTCGAGGCCATGAAGGACGATGAGGTTGGCCCCGTCGAGCGTTCGGGTGCAGCGCAAGGTCTGTGTGAAGTCGTGGTTGCCCTTGGAATTGAGCGTGTGGAGCGCGTCATGCGGGATGACATCCTGCCGTTGGCTCGGCACCCGAAGTACTCGGTGCGTGAGGGTGTGCTGTGGGTTATGGCTTTCCTGCCGCCTGCTCTCGGCAAGCAGTTCTCGATGTTCCTTCGCGAAGCGCTGCCTATCGTGGTGGCGGGTCTCAGTGACGAGGCCGAGTCTGTGCGCGATGTTGCCATGCACTCGGGTCACGTTGTGGTGAACGCGCACGCGCTGTCGCACACGCGCGACCTGCTGCCGAGTCTGGAGGCTGGTCTGTTTGACGATAGCTGGCGTATCCGCCAGAGTTCGGTCATGCTGCTGGGTGACCTTATGTACCGTATCAGTGGCACCCGTGCCGTTGCGGTTGTTAGCGAAGACGACAATGACAATGGCGACGAAACTTCTGGAAGTGCTGCAGGTGACCGCGCCATCATCAAGCTGCTGGGTATTCAGCGCCGCAACGCTATCTTGGCGTCGCTGTACATGATCCGTTCGGACACTTCTGCTGTGGTGCGCCAGAGCGCCCTGCAGGTCTGGAAGAGTGTGGTTGCTAACACGCCCAAGACTCTGCGCCAGATTCTGGAGGCCCTGATGAACGCCATCGTGTCGGCGCTTTCGGGTGACAACATGGAAAAGCAAACGATGGCTGGTCGTACTCTTGGCGAAATTGTGCGCAAGCTGGGAGAGCATGTGCTTCCCGAGGTGGTGCCCATTCTGCGTGCTGGTTTGTCCCCCTCGCTTCCTACTGGCCGTAGACAGGGCGCTTGTATCGGTCTGGCTGAAGTCATCGACTGCTGCACGAAGAAGCAAATCGAGGACTACGTGGACACGCTCGTTGATGCCGTCCTGGACGGTGTCTGCGATGAACTGGCGGAGGTTCGTGCCTCGGCTGCTCATGCATTCGATGTGCTGCACAAGGGCATCGGCTACCGTGCTATCGACGAGACTGTCCCCATGATCCTGGAGCGTATTCACTCTTCTCCATCGGTCGATGTGCAGGAACGTGCCCTTCTCGGGCTGCAGGAGATTTTGCGTGTGAAGTCGCGCGAAGTGCTCCCGTATCTGATCCCGCGTCTGTTGGTTACTCCGGTCACTGCGTCGGCGGCACGTGCTGTGTCGCGTGTGGCACAGGCTACGGGTGCTGTTATCCACTTCCAAGTGGAGCGGATCTTCGCTACGTTCTTCGCGCAGTATGTTGAGAGCGTGAATGCGTCAAAGACTGAGCTCGCCGAGGAAATCAAGCACTCGTTGCGTGATGTGGTTCTTGGTGTGGAATCACCGGGCGTTCACTGGCTCGCCATCGAGCTTTGCAAGTACTGCGAAAGCGAGAACGTACTGGATCGTGCTTTGGCTTTTGAACTTGTGGGCGAGTTCTGCTCGCACGCAACGGTGCCGTACGACGACCAGGCACCGCTGTTCCTCAAACAGATTGTACTGCACCTGAACGACCACAACGACGCGGTGGTTCGTGCTGCCTCTGCGGCGCTCAAGGGTATGAACGTGACAACAAAGCCGGAGCAGTTTGCTCAGCACTTGGACTTCATTCGCCAGTCCATCAACTCGATGGTCAGCGATGCGCGTCACCGCAAGGGTGGTGTGGGCGACGGCGAGTACCTGCTACCGGGTCTCTGCATTCCGAAGGGTCTGGAGCCGTTCTTGCCGAGCTACCAGTGGGCTTTGATGAACGGATCGCCGGAGCTGCGCCAGAGTGCGGCCGCTGGACTTGGCGAGCTTGTGGAGCTGAGCAGCTCTCCTGCTCTCCGCCCGTACCTGATCAAGCTCACGGGCCCGCTCATTCGTATTGCCGGTGACCGTTTCCCGGGCCACGTGAAGGCTGCCATCCTGCAAACTCTGGAGATTATTTTGACGAAGGGTGGTGTGGCACTGAAGCCGTTCCTGCCCCAGCTGCAGACTACGTTCGTCAAGGCTCTCAACGACACTGCCGTGGACGTGCGCGCTCGTGGCGCCTCGGCATTGAGCCTGCTTGTTACGCTGAGTCCTCGTGTGGAGCCTCTCCTTGCGGAGCTTACAGAGCGCTTGCGCACCACGACTGGCGGCGTGCGTGAGGCTAACCTGGAGGCTGTTGCCTCTGTAGTGGAGCGTGTGGGTGACAAGCTGTCGGCTGCTGGCCGCAGCACCCTGGAGAGTGCTCTCGAGGAGATGCTCGAGTCCAGTGAAGATGCCCTGCGTGACGG
Organism: Phytophthora pluvialis; assembly: GCA_001314425.1. Lineage (NCBI taxonomy): Eukaryota > Oomycota > Peronosporomycetes > Peronosporales > Peronosporaceae > Phytophthora > Phytophthora pluvialis. The sequence continues at coordinate 16,059 of LGTU01000088.1, read as the reverse complement.
TGCTTGCAAGTGCCTCGCGTCGTGCGTGGCTTCTACCGCGAACAGCGGCGACTTGGAGGCGGCGCAGAAGCAGCTGCTCGACTACGGTTTGGCCAATGTTTCCGCCGCCGACCTGCAGGCTCAGCCGTGGCAGCGCCGCCAGAGTGCCGCCGTGTTCACATCGCTGGTGCTGCACAAGCATTCTGCTTTGCTGACTGCGGACGTCACGGCCCCGCTGACTACTACGCTTCTTGCGTTGGCGCAGGATGAGCAGACTGCTGTGCGCAATCATGCGCTCACGGCTATCGGTGCCGTGGTGAAGCGCCAGGAGCACGCTGAGGATATTGGCGCCCTGGTGCCTGTGCTGGTGGAGGATGTGACGCACAAGAACAAGGACGTGATCCGTGGTGCGCTGTGTGTAGCGAAGATCGTTGCTAAGCGCTCTCCGGAGCAAACGCGCGAGCACCTGATGGCGCTTGTGCCTGCTGTCTTCCAGCTTATCAAGAGCAACAACATGGGCGTGAAGCTGCCTGCTGAGCGGACACTGTTGTACCTGCTGGAGGTGCACTCGCGCCCTGAGACGCAGACGGAGTACCTGCACAGTGGTGCTGCCGACGCCAAGATCATTGGCGAGTACGCGCGCCGTGTGCTGAGCAAGCTGAAGGCTGACAGCGGCGATGAAAGCGACTAAGGTGTTATCAGCTAGAGCGACCTGATCACTGGAGAGGCAAGTCTGCTGAGGCTTAGACTATGACCCGATGTAGTTTGTGATCTTATACCAAGGAAATGATAATCGTTACGTCCATTTGAGCGATAAATATTCCATCTATGTAGTGGGGAAGCAGAGCACGATGGCAGCGTGGTTCGAACTCAGCGATTCAGTGGCACTGCCGCGGACTCGAGATCATGCGCCGGCGTGCTGGTGACAGTAGCAGCTGTCGCTGCAGACCTTCTTCGACGACCGCGACGAGGTGGTAGATGGTCGCCGTACGAGCGCGAGCCTAAAGCTTGTTGTTCGTTGGGCACAGCACAGATTCCTGGCTGCAGAGTTCGAAACCAAAGCACAAACCGAATGTGAGGCAAAGTTAACGCAGGTGCGGGGCTGAAGAGTAGTTCAAGGCCGTACCCAACGCCACCGTATGGCCATGGAAATCGCCACCGCGTAGGCGATAACAGTCGCAGCCACCGTGATACTGAAGCAGTCCCCATTGTCGAACCGAAGGTAAAACCTTTGCCACAAAAACAACGACGCCGAGCCCAGCACCGCTGCATCAAATAACCCACAGCACACGACGTGTCAGCAACGTGTTTTTTCTCTGAAGCGCACTATCAAAGCCGAACGTACCAGTGCCGAACAGCAAAATCCCCGGTGTCATCCCGATCCAGAAGACCATCTCTCTCGTGGGGTTGCCCAGCTGCAGATACAGCGCCAGCAACGTGCTCAGCAGAGCACCACTGAGTGCCACCGCCAATATCCACGTCATCAGAGTCGGTACCATCCCCCCACTGTGCTCATGACACAGCACCGCCCCGTCCTGCATGTTCACCACCGTCGTGGTGCGGTTCGTCCCGGGACTATATCGGAGCGTAGTAAAAAAGGTCAGCACGTGAAGCCCATTTTTGAGGAAATATCAACCCATTTCCACCTCCCTACATGTTCAACGTGAACGAGTCGTCGGCGCAGAATTGCTCCCACGACTTGGAGTCGGTGGACCCTTCGCCCACGATGTAGACACTCTTGAGTGATGCGTGGACGTCCGGGTCCTCGCCGAACTGCAGCCAGTGGCGCCGCAGCAGCGAGAAGAACAGCAGCGCGCACACGACCATGCACAGCAGGATCTGGTTGGCGTTCGGCAGGCCGAACTGCCGGTGCTGGCGGCGTCGCATCCTGCGCTGCACTGGACAGCGAGGACTGGATGGAGGCAGTAATGATAATAAACCTAGCCCCTTCGTGTAAATGTGGAGCCAAAAAGCACGGAGAGGCAGGTTACACTTGGCAGTTGTAAGTGGAGCATGTCACATGGGGTTCTAAAACACCGCGTAACTTTGTGAGTATCCCGGATCAGGCTGAAAAGGTGTCCACAGATGTCCGCGTGAAGTTTATTGGCGACGTTCGTGCCTGCTAGCTAACCTGTTGACTTGTTTGTCACTTGTTTGTCACTTGGGTGACGAGCTTATTCGACGCGGCTGAACTCCGTGGTGTTGATGCTTGGGCGGTAGAACACGAACGAGTAGTCCGCGTGGAACGAGCCGGGATGGAAGACACCGACGGATGAGTAGCCGAGCTGGTACTGCTCGGTCGAGTCACCCAAGATCAACACGTCCGGGGCTGGGAAGAGCTGGAGAGACGAGTCAAAATCCCAGTTGATCGGGTTCGCCATCAGCGGCAGGGGACACAAGTGCGCTTGGTCGATGAGCGTCTTGGCCAACTGAAAAATAAAACAACAACACACACACACAAGTACAGTACGCCAAGTGCAAAATCACGAGTCAGCAACAACGCCAACGACCGTCTCCCAGTTTCACGCAAGCACTACACCATACATGTTTGGAGATGTCTGTTTGCGAGATTGACTGGGCGGCCTCGCCACCTTCATCCATGGTCGCTTCTTCTTGCTCACTCGGCATGGGGGGCAAGATGGCATGCCGCTGCATCTTTTGTTGGAGGTCATCACGGAAGATGACGATATCCTGTGTGTAGCAGCGGATCCGGCAAGGGTTGGTGCTGCAAGTGACGTTCGGCACTTTTCGGATGAGCTCGCGAGTGCAAAGATCAGGGAGCTGTTCCACAACACACCAAGCGTTAGTTTTTCCAGATCCATGCGCAGTCAAAGTTCATGTTTCGTACCGGGTGACGCGGGAACGCACGCGACGAACCCGGATCGTTAGGTCCAGGCACCAGAACGAAGCGCGAGTTTTCAGCGATGCCAGGGTACTTCAGAATGAGGTTTCCAAGCTCCTCCAAGTACTCGCGCAAATCTTGGAGCGAGTTGGACCCTGCACCTCCACCAATAGACGTCGACATGAAATCACCCATAAGGATGAAAAGCGTGGGCTGAACGCTTTCGAGGCCCTGGAAGAGCTCACCCAGCTTGCTCATGACCAGTGGGTCGTCCAGGTGGACGTCGGACAGCACAATGAATGTGGCATGGTGGTCGCTAGCTTCTAATTCTCGGATCTGTTCCCGTTGCTGCGCTGACACCTCCACACCCAGCGGGTCAATACCACCCAGGACTTCTAAAGACGCTTCCTTGGTTTCTGGGGGTGGGAAGCCCATCGACTAAACACCAGCAACACAATGACCATATTAGTTGCAATTCCAACAACACTGCTACAGCCTCAACGAGTAAAATCCCTACCTGAACATGAAGCACGTCATCGATCACTTCCCCTTCCACAAGAACAACACAGTTAACCGTAAAGAGACCATCCGTGTAGGCCGCGTTCGTAAGGTCGATGATAATTCTCGACGTAAAGTCTTCCAGGTAAAACCTCTTGCGCTCATCCTGACCCAACATGCCAATAACACGTCGCACTCCACTCACACCCAGCAGCGACTCGATCCGTGACAACTGCACGTAACAATTCTCGAATCAGTAGGGAGTTCTCCATCAAAACCAATAGCAACTAACTCTTCTCCTACCTCCATGTACTCGCTGCTGTTCGCGACCGCAGCCGACGGAGGTGCAAACAATCGATTCCGCTTGACACGGAGATCCACCGACATGAATCGTTTCCTCAGCAGCTGGATCCGTGACTCTGGTCCGGCATGGAGTCGGCGGTGGGCGTCTGCTCTCAGCTCGTACGAGTTGTTGTGCGTGTTGAAGAGCAGCCTCGGCGTGTCGAAGGCGCCGAACACTTGGATCTGCTCGTAATCGTTCTCAGCAGACACAGCCAGCAGCGTGTCCAACGCGCTCTCCAGAGCCTCCAGCGTCACCACGGACGACGTCACTGAACAAGACAAAAAGTATCGTAACTTAGTCACCTGCAGTGGTTTTAGGTGATTTTAAGGATGTTCTGAAGCGAGTCCGCACTCTTGCTGCGGTCGATGTTGTTCTTGATGGCGTATATTACATCCTCCAGCTGTAGCGACGACTCACTGTAAGCGGGGCGGGAGATATCGAGCATCATATTAGAGGGATCGGATTTGACGCAGTAGTCGCCCTCAAAGAATTATTTTGAAGCGGCTACTGGGCGTTTGGAGGTGCAAATTGGACGCGCAGCAGTGCAAGACGCATACGTACTTGCTCAGCTCCTCCGTGAGGCGGCGCAGTGCGTTGGCGTGAAGTGACAGCCCCTGCAACTTGCAGGCGCGCAAAACTCGCTTGGACGCCATGATCGTTGACACTTTTCCCGCTTTTTTGGTGAAACGGTGCCCAAAACTCATGTACCGATATTTGGGTACACTCGGTTTGGGATGGCTACATTTTCACGATCGAGTTACATGTTGCAGTGCGAGCTGTATTATCCACGGACGCAGTCTACTTGTATTATTGACTCTATACGGTCGGACGGGGGATGCATGTAAAGACACTTCTTGTCCGGATCGTCAAAACTTGGAAGAAGATTGGCACGATGGGCGCCTAGTAGGTCTGGTTGCCGCCCTGGCCGAGTCCCAGCACGTAGCTCATGCCCTGCGCGTCGCGCACGGCGGACGTGTCTCCCATCGCTGCCGACACGCGCGAAAAGGTGTTCCAGCACTGCGCACTCTGCGGCCGAGCACTCAATCTACAACGAAAACACACGAAGATACAAAGTTAAAATCCGATTTAGGTGAGACCATGGCAGATTGTCGTATTCTGATAGCGCCGTACCTTTCGTTGAGGAGAAGCTTTGCGAGTCGCAGGTCGTCGCACTTGCTAGCACTGCACAACCCAAACGTCGTAAGTATAACAAATAGTTAGAGAAGGAACTATCCTTCCCAGCGCCAAGGACAAAGCTGGTCGTACCACTCGATGAGGAGTTGCTCCACCACGTCTTGGTCTACATCGGTTCCACCAAGAAGCCCAAGCTTTCCGCGTACTGGCAGCAGTGCTTGGGTCGCATCCTTGAATCGAGCCTAAACGAACGAAGTATATTGACAGACAGCAAAATTAAAGTGAGGAAGTTGCTCCCTTCGTCAGCAAATGACGGACTCGAACCGCCACGAACCTCTGAATACGCTTGAAAGCCCTGGCAAGCGCCCTTGTACACTTCTTCCAGTTCATCTACAGTTTGATACAGCAATGAGAATTTTCACGCTCGCATTTCCCAAATTCGCATGAACAGTTACCTGGAATAGGAGGATAGCTGAACTGGAACGGTGTAAGGCCAAGCTGAACCTCCAGCCGACCAGTGTCGATGGTAGGCTCCGCAGTCAGCGGCTCTGGTGGAGGTGTACCACTGGATGGCACGCATGCCAAAATGCTCTACTCAAGTAATTGTTAGATATGCGCCTATCGTTCATATAGCAGCAATGAACACTTACGTATCGAAGCACTCTAGCAAGAGGATGAAGACGCGCTTTAGACACCTCATTCGCGTCGGTGTTTGGAGTCGGTAACACAGCAGACCAGTCGTGTAGGAGCTGCTCGCCTAGTTCACTCGTATCTTGGCCTGCAAAACGCAGTCTCCAGTAGAGCTGGGTGGCGTCGCAAAGAGTGGGCACTGCATGAGGAGCACCGTCGGGCTGGTAGGGGAGGATATTCACTTCCAGCATCTTGTTGATGCGGTCATAGTGACCCATATCCAGCATGTATAGCGCCCATTGGAAGTAGAGATGGGGCTCCAGCGGTCCACCATTGTCGAAGCCTGCCTTGAACTGGTTTGCGTAGCTCGCTCCGTGGTTGGCGTTGCCTCGCGCCTCTAGCACGTGCAGCATTGTGTGCACTTCAAATTCGACAGTGACAGTACATATGCAAACAAAGTTAGGAAGCATCTTAACGTATCGGTCGCCAGCACCACCTTCACTTACACGCCCAGCGATCATTGCCGTTCATGGACAGCGTCTTCTCCGCCAAAGCTTCGGCACCCTCCAGCCGTCCAGCGGCCTGCATTCCGTACGCCTGCATCCCCAGCAAGTGGCTGTATCCAGTATCGTTTGGCGACCAAGACGGCAGTCGACGTGTCACTGTCGCCAACATGTTCTTGTAGTCACTGGGAGCACACAACCACCACCGTCCACGTCAACAGCCACACCACCACCCGTTTGCGCCATCAACTCCCAGTCCTCACCCTAGAAAAAGGTATATGTCGTAGCAGCAGCGCAGTGCCAGCAGATCGGTGTGGTCGTGCAGCAAGATCGTCTCGTACACTGCCGCAGCCTCATGATGACGGCCGTGCACCATCGCGTCCAGTGCCAGCACGTGCATCTTCTCGCTCACGGTCGTCTCTCCTGCATTTTGCAGCCCACTCTCAGCCTCACGGAAGCATTTCTAAAGCTCTCCATAGCTCCCCCGTCCCCACCTTCCTTGGCGATTGCAGTCGCCACTTGGAGTCTGGCCGCCGCGTCGAGCGCGTCTTGGTGCATGAGCGGGGCGAGGCACTGGCTGGCGCCCACCAGCACGTGGCCCATGAGGAACGACGCGTCGTCCGCCAGCACCTGCTGCAGCATGAACTTGGGGTGCGAGTTCATGCTCACGTACTATTACGACGAGCTCTCGGTTAGAAACGTTAGAAATGCCACGGCACACGTTAATAGGAGTAGACGTACGTCCAGCAGCGCCAGGTCGTAGGCCTGCTGCTTGCTCGTGCTGCGGCTCAGCGACGTGTTGCGCGCGCCTTCGAACTCGCCGATGCCGAAGATCGAGCCCAGCAGCGACATGGAGCGCGTCGAGCGCCAGCGCAGCAGCGGCGCAGCTCCAGGGCGGAGCATGGGGATTGTGCGGTTGGCGGTGAAATATGTGGTGTACCAGGTTACTGGTACACCTTGTGAAACACTGACAAAAAAGCAACTTCTGAGTCATGGGTTCTGACATCTTTCCCTTTGGGCTCTATGGCGCGATACTGGCTGACGAACGGAGAGCAACGTGGTCGGATCGGAAAGTAGACGGCACTTGCATTTCAATTTTTATTTAATGACTGCAATTTACCGTTTTCAACACGCTACGAACACGCCACTTTTGCACAACTATCGACGCTTTCTTTCGCGCCGTTCACTAACACCGAAAGTTTCTCGGGACAACTTGGAACTGGAACGGAGGTTTTCCTCTTCACATCATGTGCATGCTAGACCAGGGCTGCATGCTCGAATCGCCGCTCTGAGCTTGGCTAGTGGGCGCGGCTTGAGCGCCAGCATTTGCCTCGGAAGACATGTTCTCCAAGAGATCGTCCCACGGAGCAGCCTGACCCGTGCCACTGGTGTGATAAGACTCGCCAGCTCGTGGATAGGCTGTCGGCGCGAATCCACCCCTCTGCTCGTGGACAGTGCCTTCATGTGCGGCGAGGCCCGGGATCATATGCTGCTGCTGGTGCTGTTGGTGCTGCAGCACGTTGGCATATCCCATTCCTGACTTCTCCGACTTGACGTCGGAATACGGCGAAAAACTCGACGGACGCAAAAATGACTCGGACTGGTACTGCGGTTGCTGCTGCTGCTGGCTGTAATCAAAAGAGGCCGTCGATGACGCGGGCGGGGAGAGGCGGCCGAATTGTGGGTACTGAGATTGGTCCATCGGCTGAGCTTGCAGTCCGAAGCGACTCACCTCCACATTCGCCTCCGGCGTGCGCATCTTCTTCGCAGGACGCTCGGGCTGCTGGAGAAGTGCTGGGATAGACGGTCCAGTTTCCTGCCCCAGCATGGAGGACGAATACAGAGCCGCGCTGGAGTTCCACGACGCCGACACGGCGTTGTTGTCCGCTGGGGTCGACCCCAGAATTGGCGGCATGGGCGTAATGCTGGCCGTGTTGGCAGGAGACGGGTGGTGATTCCACGCAAGCAGCTCGTCGAACTGTCCGTTGCGGAGTAGCTGCATCGCGCGCTTGCGTTTCTTGGCATCGGAGACGTTGAGTCCCATCACGGGTTGGCCGACGAGCACGGCGAACTTCAGAAAGTTGCTCACCCAAAACTGCTGAACCGCGAGATGCAGGTTTTGCGTTTCGACGAGCGCACCCTCGTCTGTGTTGTTCTCACGTCGGAACTGGTCCACCAGCTCCTGTCGGAAGATCTGCTCCAAGCGAGAAAGCTCGCGCTGTCTCCGCGCGTGGTCCATTGGGTCGAACTGCAGCGCCTTCTCGCCCTTGACGGGCTTGGTCACCCTAAACGTGCGCTTACCCAACGCATTCTTCTGGAACTTCTTGGACAGCCTCATAGTGGAGCAGTTGAGCATCTTGGCAAGCACCAAGCGAATGGGCGTGCCGTGCGCCAGCGGCAAGGCCTGTCGGTCGAACTCTCGGAGAATGCCGTCGATGAACTTCTCCTCAGGACGCGTCCACTTTCCGCTACGTGGCTCGGGTCGCACCATCATGTTGATGGTCGGAGAGATCGCTACCTGGTCGAGGGGCGCTGCGCAAGCCGGGCACGCGTCCAGCGGCCACACGTGCGCGCAGCGCGAGTGAAAGGTGTGATTACAATTAGGAGCTACGAGAACAGGGTCGGGGTACTGGCAGACATCGCACATGCGTTCCATAGGCATGGGGGGCTCCGCGCGCGGCAGGGGCGTGGCCATGCGGTAGTCCGAATGCTGCTGGTAAGCCGCGATGGGCTTGTGCTCCAGCGGAGACTCGGCGTACGGGAACTGGGAGATGGCGACGGGCGTGCGGCTCGGCTGGTAGTACGTCTGCTGCGGCGTGTACTGCTGCTGCTGCTGCTGCGACGCGTGGTAGTAGGCCGGCGCCTCGAGCGTGGGGCGCATGCTCGGGACCGAGGGGCGGTCGCCGCCACCGGGCTGCTGGCTGTACTGATCGCTGTATTCGTAGTCGTAGTCGGGCTGCTGCTGGAGCCCACCACTTGGCTGCATCCTGGAATTCTTGAAGGCTGGCTCAAAGACTGGTGCTCGGGCCTCACAAATCATAAACGCCGGGCGGGGGGCGGAGCTGCGGCACTTTGGGCTTGTTGGTTGGATACAAAACTTGACTATCGCCGCGGGCGGAGCCTGTGAGCAGTAATGGATGAATTCGAGAGTGAAGGCTCAAGTGGGCACGTCCTTGCCAAGCTGGGGAGGAGCCGAGTGGTGGCTGGCTGGCTCAATTCGGCAGTGGCAGTATCAGGCGATACAGTACAGTACACACACAGGGCTCTTCGAGAAGGTCCAGGACGAACTCCTCGTTTTTGTCGTGTCTTGCGCTTCCTTTCCCCTTCTGGCGTTGGCGCTCGGCTGTGGAGTTTCCTGTGCTAGCGGGGTTAAGGAGAAGCCGCACAATCGCGTCCGCGCCCGGGGCGATTTGCTGATGCCGCGCGATTGTAATTGTAGGCTCGGCGGCGCTCGCCGAAATGCTGTCCGCGTGACCCGGTGCTACTCGGCAACGGCTGCTGCAAAGTGGCTGTCCTCGCGGAAGCGCGCGCGTGTGGGTCACGTCGCGTTGACTCAGGGCCGCAAGGCGGGTGGGACTGCACACGATCGAAGTCGGCGGATGCCACGCCGGACGATCCCGGTGCAGCTCACGGCCTCCAGGCTGCATGCATCGAAAGCAGTGCCTGCGGCCCTCAACCGGCTGAGACCCAACCTAGCAGACGGCCGGAAGGCCGATCCTCGATCGAGTGGGACGGAAAGGACTGGCAGCGCCGCGCGAGCAAGCGCAGGATAGGCCCCCGCTCGACCGCCTGCTGGCAAGCACGTACGCCGGGCTCCGTGGCGCTTGACGGGCACCAACGACATCGAGCAGAATTCGAAGCGATAACGTCCAGGGATGCCCGCCACGAACGCGTCTGGAATCGCTGGAGGCAGTAGGTCTCGTGGTCAGCTCCTGCAGGCCGATCTACTAAAGATGCGGAGACTGCAGCGCAGGTTGCAGTTCGCCCATGCACCTTACCTCACATCGCCACGTGATCGAAAAGCGGGATCACTGATGGGTACAGCGCCACGGTCGCCGCTGCGCCTGAGAGCCACGCGAGACGCGCTCGATGCCTTCTATGGCCCTCGGTGAGCAATCTCGCCACTTTCGCTTGCTTTCGGTGCGCTGCGGCGAGCGAGCCCCACCGCTAGACGGTCCAGTCTCAATATGGTACCAGTATTGAATACCAATCGCCCCGGCGGCGGTAGCAGCTCGCCAGGAATTTCGTTTGTGTCCACCTTGCGCTGGATGGTATCCACCGAACCGGCTTTGTCGATACCTAGTTTTTGTCAAACAACTCGCGGCGCAACAGCGGGCCGCGCGTCCCGCAAAGGCCCTGCGCTGTAGGCGACAGCTCCGCGGCCTGTGAGCCACACAGACGCTGTATGGGCTCCCCAGCTGAACGGCGCACGAGACGGAGCGCTGGCGAGGGATTATAATAACACCGCAGACTAGTGAATTAGCCGGCAGAGAAGCCGCCTGCAGCGGGGCTCCGCGGTTTCAGCCAAAGGGCGATTACTAGCGTCACGGTGAGTTGGAGCGCGTTCAAACAATTTACTTGAACCCGCGAATTATTATAATAATCCCCGAAATGACGAATATACATGTACCAGTCCAGCCGCTCTTTGTCAGGACGGCGGGCACTTGCGTTATCCGATTGTTCTTGAGCAGCAGTACATGTAGGGGAGGCGCGGCCCACATGGCGGCGACGGTCTCTGTGAGCTCTTGATTGTTCCTGCGACCAAACCTTTCCGCCCACAAATCCGCGCTTCCACCGCAACAGCTTCTGCACCACCATCTTCGCCGGTTGTCACAATCGCTGGAGCAAAGTACACAACTTCGCGCCGTAACGCGCCACGCGATGACAGCCACGGCATAATGTTTAGAGCCATGAACATCCCTCCTTTATTGCGGGAATTAAAGGATTGAAACACCATTTTTTTAAAGATGAGCAATGAGCTTTATTGCGGTATCAGAGGCTTTCTTAAAAAAAGCTAAGGTGCAGGAAACTACGTTCCATAGTAAAAATAGTACTACTGTATTCAAATGATGGAATCAGGAAAGCTTACTGCGCTTCAGCCTCACAAGGAACAAGAGTAGATCGGATTGCTTTGCGTGCAGAATATCCCTCCAACGAGAATCCTGTGAGAGAATGCCGGCATTCATTTCGCTTCCATCCAATAGCAGAAAATCCAACCCACTGTCGAAACACCGTTGTAGCCAAATTTGTTGGAGGGTCCAAAATCGACCGCCTACACGCGACCATCCCGATTCGAATCCGCTCGATACATCAGAGCAGGCTTCCACAGCGGTGGCCGCAATTGCGAATAGAAAATCGAACATGACAAATCCGAGTTTAAAAAAGGTAAGGTGCGGGAATCTAGGTCAATTCCCGCAATAAAGGAGGCCTGGCCATGAATCCCAAGAGAGTGCACGCGTTTTTTTTCTTTGCGAGTGTGAGTCTTCTCTTCGCCGCGGAGTTCGCGGGGGTGTACTACACCGAGCGCAATTCGGTGGGTATGTTGACGGACGCAGAGCAGACGGGGAACGACGGTTCGTAGCAGTGCCGCCTTTACAACGCCATCGTCTCGGAAGATCCCAGCGCAGCGCCAACGCCGGCTCGTGAAAGTCGTCAGAAATAAAAAAAAACGATGCCCGCATCCTAGCTGGTTCGACCTTCAAGGTTTCCCGCCGCTGCAGTCACGAAACGTGTCATAGAAATCCTTGAGCTGCACCGAAAGTGTCCGGCCAACCTCAAACATTGCTCCGAGCTGTGATTGGACGAGAGCTTCAACTTCAAAATGCGAAACAGTTTAGGGTCTGATGATATGAACATGGCAAGCTTTGAAGTCATTTCGGCCACATAACCCAATTCGAGCCCCAGCATTGGCGTGCACATTGGTGGAGTTAGCACTTCGCGAGGTGCTGTAGATTGCTGCTGGGAACAGGAGGCACAAGAATTATACTAATAGTACTGCACGGAAGGCGAGACCGCGTGCAGGACACATCAAGTGTCGCGGCTGGGACCGCCTCCACTCCACAAATTTTCCTCCAGCTCAGCCCACAGTCGCGCGGTGCCTAAGTGGGTCAGTTTGCAGAACCAAAAAGAAGGCAGGCGGTGGCGTGCAACCACTACCCGGTGTGCTTGCTGGCTTTCTGCCGTTGGCCCAGATCGCCAGACCACTATTAATAGTTATGGCTGAGATTTGTCTAACCTGTGAAGCACAAGCAAATTGCTTTGATGGGGGAAAACGGGTTTACGTCCCGTAAACCCGTTTTTCCCGTTCCCGTTTTATTATCGTATTCTTTACCATCACGCAAACTCTGAATAAAGTCGGACAGACACATATATATTTCAGGAGACAAGTTGCCTGGAGGAAAACCGAGGCCGCGACCTGCGGAACTAACTACGCGATATCCGGATATCAAGACACGGACGTGAAGTGGCCGGTCAGCAGTGTGTAGCCCGTGCTGTTCGACACCGCCACCTTCCCAAGTATTGCGGTGAGAGGTAACCAGTATGGCACGATGGTGCGCAAGAATGGTGCGTGTCTTTTGGCTGGGCAGATAGAACGTGTAGTGGTAGCGGGAGCCATAGCTTATAAAGCTAACATGTTCGCTTTGTATGTAACTACGAGTACACTAGATAACGAGAGCGAGAAGGTCGTGCAGGGCTCGCTGGATGTAAGGTTCATCGGTTGATCGCGATTCGTCACGCTGGCAAGGTCGCGGTGCTAAACAAGAGTAACGTCGTTGAATGGTGTGGAAGGTGATATTTTCGATATACGGAGGTGGTGCCGTTCTCAAAGTGCCGGGGGAGGCGAAGGAGTTGGCCGAGGCGAAGGAGTTGGCCGAGGCGACTGAGATGGAGTTTCACCAGCCTCCAATTGAGGAGACCGACGTGTAGGATACCGTGGAGGTGACCACGAGACGAAGCAGGTGATCATCGTTGGCGGGCCCGAGCGCGTCGAGCAAATAATTAAGATCCTCGACGAGTGTTGTAGCTGACGCTACGGCGTGCAGCCGTTGCAGGGGGTTTGCCGAGCACACAGCACAGGAGTTTCGCAACTGCAGCGATAGTGAACAAGCGAGCAGGTGCAAAACTAACAGGAAGGTATACACAGGAAACGAGAGCACTTAGGGAGAACGAAGGAACAGCTCAATACATTCACTTCTACATTTACATCGAGCGACAAAGAAAAACGAGAGTCGTCGGAAGACCGTGGAGGACGTCAAGGCTATCGAGACCCCGTTCGGCGAGGAGAAGCTGTGCTTGCTGAAGTCGATACCCCCACTTTATGGTGTCCAAGGAGGTGAAGGAGCAGGCCGAGGTAACCGGCGAGCTGCCACATATACGATGCCAGCGGGAAAATGTCAAAAAATGTATGAGACCAAAACATTTCGTCAGAAACGGTTAAAGTGCGCCAGTTTGTGTAGGACACTTTTGTTGGTATCGAGAGTGCGTCTCAGCGTGTATGTTTCGCAGGCAACAGAGTCACTACGTGTATGCACATCGAAATGATGGAACCAAATTACTTTCGAGTGATTAAGAGCGATGTCCAAATCACTTACTTTTTCACCAAATTTTGTCCAAACCAGTATGCACCGAGAATAAGTCGGCCTCTGTTTTGACGACTTGTAACCCGACAAAAATTAGTAGGTGCGGCAACTGCTTTTTGTAGGGGGCGCCGACTTATTCTGTCAGTTGAGCCAGATGAATCGCGGTACGCGATGGCTGCCGCGGAGCCGTGGTGCAAGCACCACTCTGGAGGTGGTGAAAAACGCGGTCTGGGCGTTGAGGACGCTGTGCAAGAGGCTTGCGACGTGCTAGGCACGAGATTCACCACGGGAAGACCGTTCAGAGCAGTGTTGGCAGGAGGGACTTAACCATTCGGTCAATCAATGGCCGAAGCGTGGTTGTGCCACGTGGTTCAGGCCATGCGGCCATTGCCAGGCCAGCCACATTTTGGGCGGTTCCAGCCTCACAAATTACGCCGCCGCCAGGGAGGCCGGGCCGCTGCGACCAGCAGCAAGTTCGACGCCAGAGAGACCGGGGCCGCGACCAGCAGCAAGTTCGATGCCAGAGTATAACGGGCCAGGTGTGTCCGTTTTTTAGCATACCCTATAGACTGCGAGGAAGCGCGTGAGACTCAGGAGACTGAGTCTGAGTATGTCAAATTGAACTCTGATTTATGTTAGCGGTCGTCGGGGCCACTCAAATGCAAACTGTCGTCTGATTGGTTGAAACGGCTTCCCACTTTCAACCAATGACAGAGCTACGCGAAGCACACGCTAGCCGTGTGCTTTGTACCTACTTTGTATCTTTAGCTATATAGATCTACCTACATATGTAACTTCAAACAGCCCGTTACACAGAGAAACCGGGGCCGCGAGTCGTCAGAGACTCTCGGATCGTCATACAGCACTGATTAACTGTAATCAACCTTACTTGCAGAGACATCTAGCAAATGCGGAGGTTTTATAAGCAGAGTTCACGTCTCTCCGGCTGGTGCACTTGAAACGAGAATACAGTCAGGCCGCTGACTATCTGACTTCGAAGACTCTTCTTCTCGAAAAGTCATGGGACGTCCTAAAAGAGGATGAGCTTGTTCACCTGAAAATGGTGTCCAAAATCCCCGAGAAGCTGATGAAGTCCGAGGTGCCAGATGCAGTCGTGTGTCCGAATGATGAACTGAAAGGAGAGGCTCTTCCGGACGCAGGATCTGCGCCGTTATCTCATGCCGCTAAGGTCATGGCCGTTGTTACTCGGTCGGGAACTCAGCACGAGCCCCGTTCAGACGACCAACCGATGAATCCGTTGGAGTTTCAGGCGGAACGTTGGCGGCGTATTAAGGTGCATCAGGATGAAGACGAGTATCTGTCGGAGATCAAGGCTTTTCTAAAAGGGGACGTCGATCGATTCTCACCTCGCCGCCTCCGGAAGATCGCCAAGATTTATGACTTGTTCGCGTTGGACGCTCGAGACATCCTGTGCCGATTGGCGCGCTCGACCCGAGATCGCCCGTGAGACGTTGTGGATGAATCGAGGCTCGTCGTTCCGGAATCACTCCGATCTGACATGTTGCATTGCGCTCACGAAGACTACCATGGCGGACACCAGGGCATCACTCGGACGCATGATAAATTGCGTTCTGAGTTTTATTGGCCTGGGATGTATGCCGATGTGGAGCGGTTCGTGAAATAATGTGTGGATTGCGCGAGTGGTAAGGGACGACCTCCGAACCCTGGTCCGTCGCCGGAAATATTGAACCGAGAAGGGCTTTCGAACTGGTGTCCATGGACTTTGTAACTCACATGCCGAAGTCAGACCGTGGGGATACCTTCTTGCTTCTGCTTCAGGACTCCTTTTCCGGATTCGCCATGTGCAAGCCGATGAGTTCGACGATCGCTCATGACGTGGCAGATGCATATGAAGAATGTGCCTTTCAGAGATTCGGGGCGAGTTCGCTGCTTCGACATGACCAAGATCCCCGATTTATGAGCGAAGTATTCACTCGCTTTCGGGAGCTCTTGGGGAGTCGGCAGCGTGCTACGCTAGCGTACCGTCCGCAAGCCAATGGTCAACAAGAGCGATCGGTCCAAACTGTCGCTCGAAGTATCCGAGCATACATTTCGGAAGCCAACCAAAGCGACTGGGACGACGATNTCGAAGTATCCGAGCATACATTTCGGAAGCCGACCAAAGCGACTGGGACGACCATGCTTAAAGGCTCATGTTCGCCCTGAACACCTCGTTTGACGCTACTCGCTTGGACACGCCTTTCTACCTGGTTCACGGATGGGACGCTCAGGGGACGCTTTTAGCGATGTTGGGACCGAAACCTTCGAGCATAGCCGAGCGGGCTGCCTATGAGTGAAGACGAAAGCTTCAGCAAGACTACAGCTATGCGCAAACATGCGCAGAAGACTTGCAGAAGAAGCGAAACGTCATCGTTCGGAAGCCCAAAAGGCGAAGTGGCGTGAATTGTCAGAACGACTGAGAGCAGGATTCGAAACGGGAGATTCTGTGTGGCTGTACATTCCAAATGTGCAGACCGGACTGAGTCGGAAGCTTGCTCACCTGTGGCATGGACCTTTCCGGATTGAGGT
>LGTU01000087.1:0-72066 GCA_001314425.1 Phytophthora pluvialis | reverse complement strand
AGCCTTAGTCAAAGAACCAAGTCTGGAAAGGGGTTTACAAGCGAGGACTCACACGCCACACTCGGCCTAGCGATAGTCTGAGTGCTCTGAGATCGAGTTTATTGATCCCAGTTTCAAGGTCAAGGTTTTCCCGTGGCTTAGGACACCGCCTCGCCACACTATGTTTCCACCTGAACCCGTGGGCGCGTGCGACGAACCCTCGAAATGCTTTATAAATGCACATTTGGAAAATGCAAGGCGAGCGTACTAACTAGAACGCGGTATCTAAGCATACGTTGGCAACTGCGGGTCTGATTTAAGGGGCGATGTGGACAAATTATTTCTTCCACTATTCCACAAGAGCTTCGGAAAGGCACCCAGCATCCCCGATTTTCAAGGTCGAGCACTATACAAGAACTTTTAATTTGTGTTTACTTGTGACATACCGGCTTTTGACGCGGAGCAATGCTTTGATTGCATGAAGGACTAGATACAGGGAAATATGTAATACACGTTTTCATTGAGATGAGGCAGTTGCTTTGTGAACCTTGCTGTCTATCGAAAGACAACAACTCGACCTGCTTTAATTGTCTAGCAGACACTGGCTGGAACGAGCGCTTGAAGATAAAGAAGCCTGACGTACATTCGTCGTGGCAGTGCTTCGCTTGGCAACCGAGCGCTTAGTGGTGGAGGCGAGCTTCTTATCTTTTTATTGTGTTTTGCTTGCGCTTCGTTTGGTCTGGTGCCGATGACCCTATGTTTCAGCTTCGTCCAGCAATCCTGAGTCCATAAGGCAAGTGGCGCTTGTGTCGACCAGAGGTCGGAAAAAAATAGTGCAATACAATAAATAGTGATATATTTTCAATAAACATATTTATTATTGAGCAAGTCCGATCTCAATACAAGATGAAATCGGTCCAATTATTGACAATAAATACGCCAAAAGGGCTATTATCAACCACACACCATATGGATAGAGGAGAAGCACTTCAAATTGAGCCTGTGGCGTGTCAGCCGATTTGTTTTTAAAAGCAGGTAGCTGGTGTACTATTTTAAAAATGGCAAGTTGAATTTTATGGCGATGGCTTGCCGTTGGCAAAAGAAATTGCTGATAATCGTAGTATTGTTGGCTCAAATGATTATATTCACATAATCCAGCATGTTTTGAGCTACACTTCACGTATTTGTAGCAATTCAACTTCACAGTTGCAGGCCAATAGCAGTAGGAATCGCATTAGGAAAGTCAAACAATAGCACAGAAGAACAAGCGACTCGCACAAAATGCCGCGGTGGTCGGTGTCAGATGGTCAAGAGGTCATCACTCGCGTCAAGCTCGACGGGGGATACGACGCATGCGCCATGATCCCTTCACCTAGCATTTCGAGTGACGAAACCATGTGGCTTACATTTAAAGACCTGACATGTTTAGTAGTTCAACATGATAGGAAGACGAACGAGTCAGACGACGGGTCTTTCACCGTCCAACGTCGTTGTCTGCGGCAGATTTACGGCTAGACGCCTTTATCGCCTTTGAACAAGAGGAATGGGATCAGGTTTGCCCGTCAACCGACGAGCCCGGACCTCTTTTGGTGAATGAGAGGCGATCGTCGCATTGATAGACGCAACTATATAACTACCAATACAATATAAATTGCGGCAATATTTATTATTGTCGAGCGCTGAATTGCAATATTTATTACTGTAGAGTGTATTGTATTGGCGGACCACTGGTGTCGACCCACAACACTATGATAGCACGTGTTGAATTTGGCGAAGAACTTACAGTTGCATTGGTGACGCTGAATTTCACAACTCCATCCATCGACTGGCATACCAAACTGATGAGATCGCCGGAAAGCCCAATTAACCGAGTTTGTGTACAGATCATGCTTACGTGACGTATCTTCGTCTTCTAACCCCCAAAGTTGCCGTGATTTGATCGAAGGTATGTAAACTGTCCCGTCGTATCAGTGAGGATGTCTATAATTGACCCAACACTTAGCTGATCGTTGGTTGCCGTTGGCGGATGTCCTTCAAGAGAAAATTCACCAGCTGCGTCAAACTCCACAACAGACAACTGATAGAGCTCAACATTCGAGTTCGGCTTGTCAACAGCTTGATCACCACCTACTTCGTCAGCAACTTCGATAACTCTCTCGCGCGCAAAGGCAGCGGTATCTTCAACTCTAACACGGGATTTCTCCATGGCCAAAACACCAGCCTCGATAACGTCTGTAGTGGGCAGATGTACGAAATCAGATGACACTGGTAGTGACACATTTATGGCTTCCACAAACTCACAAATTTTCTGTAGTAGAAGGCGCATGTGATGCCTTCGTCGCTGCATGAAGGACTTAAGTTGGGCTTTAAATGTTTACACGCATTGCTTGTAGTCGCGTATCCTCGTGGGGTATGGAAAGATTGCCATATCCAGAATTCACTGTCAATCCACTGCTCTCGGACGTAGCTGCAAAAATCTGTCAAACCTTCCACTTCGCTCCAGTGCGAGAGTCGGACGTTGCGGCAGGCCATGTACTCACTCATATTCTCACAGAAGTGCATTTCCCTGATTGAGGTTATGACAAGATTTCTTTCATCACTTGAAATATTACGAATACGCTTTCGCAGGTTGTATAACACATGAAAAAAAGCACATAATCACGTTTGCTCCTGCAAATTTAGACACATCCGCTACAGCATTAAGATGAGACGGTTCAGCATCACCCATTGCAGCACTGCTACAAAGCCGTTGTCCACGAATCGTGTACACGACTCTGGAGTTTCGCCGCACAGCGGTTGAATATTATTCAACCGCTGTGCATCTACTGACTACAAACACAGCTGCAACCTGGTATGAGCAAGCCTGATCACTAAACCCACAGGTTATAGCTGGATACCCAATGTCGCTTAGCTTAAAGGTGGCGTCAGCGTAAAAAAGCGAAACTCTATCTTGTGCGGCAAATTGAAGAATGTTGTCGATTTACGAAAGGGAGGTGATACCAATCAGAAACGGGTCATCATCATCTTCACCTTTGCCCACATATGCGTATCCATCTTCGCCAACTTTGTAACCAAACAGAAAGGCTGAGGCAGCTGCGATGTCCGGATGATAGGCTATATTTCACGAATGACCTCCTTCACGGCTTCTACTGTGTTCCGTCCACCTTGTTCGCGACGGATGCCCTTGGGCTGATTGTGTATTTGCTGCAACCGAGGCCTTCCTCCTGCCGAAGGCAAAATGCCTGGTTGCTTCTTCGAATTCGCAAGAAAAACGCGAGGGGGAATACCACAATCGTATTGCTGTGCTATGATAGCTTTCATAGGCTTGGTCACTCGAGGCGGAGTAGCAACATCACACGGTAGTTCTCCACGCACGTGTATGTGACTTGTCGTTGACCTTGACAAACCATTTTCCTTGTGCTGTGCAATGATGTACCTTCCAGATAACTCCACACTTCCAGTACTCAGTGCAAACTGTACTTGTACAGCGCTTGCGACGCTCAATCATTACGAGTGAGCCGACACACACTGCACGAGTCAAACTGGACCTTGTGTAATATCAAAGATCAGGACATTGATGCCTCCCTGAAACTCTTGAAGGCTTCCTCGGAAGTTAAAGTCGACACTTCTCGCCATTCTCCCATGCGGGCCAAATCGTACAATGTAAAGCATCGCGAGACATAATTACCCTCCTTGTATGCCACACCTGAAAATATATATGTTTGTGCACTTCTTTTTATAGCGTTGTATTCCCAGACGCATGATTACAGTTATTATGTGGATTAGTATGTTGCAGTAAAATCGTGTATATTCAGACGCACTCCTCTCGATGGAGTCATCCAAGCAGTCTACTAGCGTGAACGCGGTACAGCGAAGCAGGCAATCGTCGGTGGAAACGCTGCCATTTGAAAGCTGAGTGTCCGCCCGTGGACTCTTATGGTATTCCGGTCGACGTGCACTATCGCCAACGCGGTAAGTGCGATAACGTGTGGGATATCGCCCACATCGTTGCCACGCCATACACAGTCGATGACAACGGCGACTCGGAGCGATTTACGCACATCTGCCTTCTGCTTGTGGCGAATGCCACTAGCCACCCCAACGCAACGACAGATGCATGGGACGGAGGGCTTCATCGCCACTCATCCAATGCCAAGGTCCACATAGTCTCGGTCCACGGAACGCATCTAGTTGATAAGGCTGAGAAGGCCAAGCGAGTCAAGCGTGTTAGGCGCCAAGTCGACTCGGCACTACATGGTATTTGCCCTAACGGATCAGTCAGTCGCCCAGACATAGTGAAGCGTGATGCACTGCAGAAGTTTTGGTGTGCGACGCAGAAGAATCTCAATCTGGACATCGCTGGTTGGTTGATCAACGACGGTAATCTGGACTATTTTGATTTTGCCAACGGTCACCCTTGCTAGCGGATTTGTTACGATGGATGTTACAGGTCTGCCCTTCAACGCGGCGATGACAGGGGATTTTCGTATCCTGATCCACTGGAAACCCCGACGCAACCATTTTCCCTGCGAAGACTTACAACGCCATGCTGGAGGCCACTTCGCGCGGTTCTGTACCATAGTGGAGCGGTTGCTAAAGGACGAGTAGGAAGCCAGTGACCACTTACCGTTCCTGAACTTACTGCACGACTCCAGCACCACTGGCAGAGGCAAGAAGATCAGTGGGCACTTCCGAGAGCTTCATTGACAAGAGCTGGCGCTTCTGCAATCTGGTGATGTTGGTGACCGTAGACAACTGCTCGGACGAATCGGACAAAATCAAGAATCTGATCACGTCACGAGTTAAAGCGCCATGTGGTATCATCATTGAGTCCATGGCGGAGTTCACGATGTCAGACATTAGACCAAGCGCCGGCAAGATCTCCAAGCACTTCGAAGACTCGGTCCCTACCGACTGGGCGGTGCATGCTCTGAACCTGTATCCAGGCTTCCCCACGCAAGCATATAATTTTGAATACATTAGCATATTCACAAGGGAATTACTATTCAGAAGGATTCCATATATTTCAGCATATTTGTTGAATACTATGAAGTATTATAGGACCCTTCTCAACCAACAGTTGAGGACTGGTTGGGGGATCCCCGAGCTTGCTGTTCGCACCACACTTTCCTCACTTCCCAACTTGCTCTATCCAAGCCCCATTCCAAGCCCCCTCGACCTCAGTCTCACCCCCCCATGAAGTTCACCAACAAGGACCTCTACTCTCTGCTCTTTATCGAGCTCTCGCCCAACCAGACCCGCTGCAACAGTTTCCTGAAGGTGTACAAAAGCGGCAACGGCTACACCAACCAAGTGCACGACCTGCTGAAGCGTCACCCAGACTACCAAGAACTCGCTGTGACTGCCTTCCGCAAGGGCAATCGCTTCGGGCTGACGCTGCCCTACAAGCGGACCAGCGATATGTTCCGCTGGATTGAGTGGTGCGTCATGTACATAATACCTGTCAGCTTTTGTGAGCGTCCCCTCGTCAGAAGGAACGCCAAGATGGAGCCGATTTCGGCTGCAACGCTGCAGAAGTGCATTGATCTGCCCTGCCCATACGTGCGCGACGCCGTCGCGATCTCGCTTCCCGACAAGTTCGGGCTAGTGCTCGAAGGGTGGTCGAGTGGCGGTCGCCACTTCATTGCGATCATAGCTGTTTTTGAGGAACCCTCTGTCGCCCACCCGAACGAATGAAACTCTAGCTACGACGAGAGCATCCAATGCCTCATGCGGCGTTTCGTACTCCAGGCGTTCTGTCAACTAGGATATGAAGAAGACCTCGCAGCGCGAAGCCTTTTCGATCTCATTGCAGACAATCTCAGCACCTTTCAGAGGCCGCGGGAGTCTGTCCTCTTTATGATTAGCGATAATTGCTCAGTCATGCGCGATGTGACCCGCTGGTCAAGGGTATTCAGTATGGTGGAGCGTTACGTGAAGCTTCGTCCTGCGCTGCTATTTATGGACCATACACCCATCGCCAAGCACGACATCACTCGCTATATGCTTTCGGAGGAGGAATTAAGCCGCGAGCAGGAGCTGCTCGCGACGCTCTTTGACTTTCACGAAGTCAGCAAGGCCCTGCAGGATCCGACGTTGACGCTGGTTGGTATAAGGCGCGCGTTCGACTGGGTGGTGAGTCAATACCCAGCGATGAAAGGGGAGACTAGACCAGGAAGCACCCATCGCGAACTACCCAGCACTGGAGACCGGCATCACCAAGATCATCACCGATGCACGCTTGACAGCCGCGAGCAAGACGCGTGCAAGGGCTTCAAGTGTGCTACTGCTTCCTCGCCCACGGAGGAGACGGCTCGTTCCTTCATGGGGTCAGTCTTCAAGAAGGTACCCCAACGCGTACAACCTACATGCAAGCGGCTTGGGTGCCACCAACGTCAAATGAATGCGAGAGGTTTTTTTCGCAGGCGAAGATGATATACATCGACATGCACAAGATCATGGATGTCAACACGCTGGAGGTCTTGATATCCCTTGCCTACAGTTGGCCATCTGAGATGTTGAGAGCGTTCAAGCCATTAGGCGCAATATGCGCAATTAGACTGTAGAATAATGTAATGATTATTGCAAGGTCTTTTGGACAAGAATATACATGCAAAAGTGCATACTGAGCAGCCTAGCCTGTGTCTATTGTACGGCATGGGTATACGGAAGAACACCGAGACCGTGCACACCTTCGACGCAGAGACCCTGGTTCAGAGGAAGGAATGTCGTGTCTTTACGATGGGCAATACATTTCCCGAGGGAGCGGCTATCATCAAAACGGTCGCGGCCTCAACAATTACTTCAACACACCTCAGCAGCGAGTAGAACGTCTGACTAAGGTCCAGCGTTGCTACGGACTTCCCTAGTTGAACCCTATTGTGGGCTGTGACATCCGCGTTGCGACGTCTGTGACGGAGTTTCAACGGACTATTGTCAACTACTCGGCCTACTTCCAACAGTGCGAGACCTACAACGACATGCAAGCGTTCGACAAACTCAGTTTTACCGATTGGCGACTTCTGGTTGAAACCGAAGCCGTGACCGAATTGTTCGCTAAATAGAGCGAATTGAAGTACAGCGCAGTAATCAAGTGGCTTCGAAGCTTTTCGATCTGCTGAAGTTCACAATTGACCGACATGAAGTAGCAAACTACCTGGCTTTCGACTTCGAGGCTCTCATGACCCCGAAGACGAACGGGAAATTTCTTCCCCACCGTTCGATCCACAGCAGTGCGTTCTCAGTGGATAAGCAGATCTGTGTCGACCAGGTTTAGCTCCCCGTAACCAAGCGGTTGCCCTCCCTAACGACGGAGTTAGTCGTCGTTCTCTTATTGGATCTCCGTACAAAGGTTTCTGTTGACAGCCACGTATGACCACTTGATAGTGACGATGCTAAAGTTGGCGCTATCATGGAACAAGGCAGTAGTATCCTGCGAAACGCGCACCGAGAAGTTTTTCCGCTATGCGCACTGTCGGTTCTGACGACAGCCAGACTTGGACTTGGTGATGACGAGCTGGTCATATGTGGTGCACCGCTAGTTACTACGTCTGCAAGCAAACGTATCAGTATCGGTTCTCCAAGATCTAGCCGACAAAGTGCTGGAAAAATGGCTGAAGTACACAGTGGGTGGGTTCACACTGCCCGGTTCCGGTTTAGCTTATACCGGAGCTGTTTATGTGTGCATACCAGGCAAGTGTTCACACTAAGTTTATTCCAATGATGACATTATACTGTGATTTTGTGAAGCAAACACAATTTCCTCGCAATCCGTTGGCTGGCTGGATTGCGATCATCGATCGCTAATGGAGCGTAGCAGCGCTGATGGCGCTGCTATTAACGACGCAGGCAACGACGATCCAGATTGTGGTGAAGCAGGCCAGACGTTCAACTTCACAGGCAGTCCCAGTTACTTCAGTGACGAGTGCGCGGGGGAAAGAGAGGAGTGCTAGCTCAGCAGCAACGAGGGTAACCAACCCATCGGCGATGACGGTGGCCTCGCCAATCTGAGCGGTGGCGGTGCACGTGGTGGGCGAAGTGCAAGGGGGCGGACGTGGAGGACGTCGTGGTCGTGACACCTGGAGCGGACGTGGCCAGGGCAAGAAAGCTGGGAGCACGCGAGGCAAGGTGTGGGGAAATGACGAGGTTCTGCTTCTGATAACTACGTGGAAATCTGCATCATTGCTGCCACTGCCCGATGGTCATACGGCTAAGCAAGCTGCTGCATCCGTATATTCCGCGTATTTTTTGGGTCGTTGACGCTCAAGTCACAAAATACGGGGTTGGATGTGGAAAGTATCAGTTATGTTTTAGCCGGAATTGCTGAAGTTCCGACGTTTCCTGAGGTTTGACTAGCCGTTGCTGACCCCAGCTTCCGTCCTCGCTCGAGACGAGCGGTTGAAGATAAGGTGGCTTCATTGCGGTCATCCTACACTCTGCTTTCTGATCACAAAAATGGCACTTTGATTAGCAGTACGGAGCGACCTAAGTGGTTTAGTATTCCGACTTCGGAGCGGACCGACATCCTGAAGAAATGGGGCCACGTTGCGCTAAGTTCCAATTGTTACACTGCCCTTGGTGGTGTTTCCGAGGACGTTCGAGTATAACTCCAGTGTGTGGCGGTATTGAGCTAGGCTCGGCTAGCCACGGTAACGCAATTCGCGATGTGGAGCCACCTGCAAGAGGAACGAAGCGCTCGCGCGTAGACGACATTGCCAATGTGATGAACGATGTATGGAAAAGGCAGTTAAGTCCATGGAAACTTTTTCTCAGCAGGATCGGGAGCAATTCTACTTTCATCCGAAATCGGAGAACGAGAAACCCGTGCGTTGCTACGCGAACTCTTTTGTAGTCACCCGTAGCTAGGACGATCCAACAGAATCCCAAAATCTCATCCAATTCAAGATCGCATTCCTGGTTTTGCTCGCTTCAACTTGGTTATCTGGACAGGCTTGCTCATTTGTCAGCGTGAGATAGTTTTCAAAGTAAAATACGTGCCGACGCGCTTCAGCGCGAGCATCCCATCACCAGCGTTTGCTTCAATAACGAAGTTGTGCAGGATGCAAACTGCACTCATCAGGGTTGGAACATCGGCCAAGCTTGTTTGTGCAATTTCGATTGGTCTGGCAAGAATTCTCCACCGTGCCATTGTCACGCCAAACGCGCATTCAACCGAGTAACACATACCAGCAAGCTTTCTGTTCAACTTGCTAACGACAACGCCGCTTTGTGTCTCAGCAATCTCGTGCGTCGTAACGACGTGGGTGGAGTTAGCGTAAGCCGAGTCGGCTAACAGGAAAATCAGGATCTTCTGGTACTCCAACCACCCCGTTTACAAGATTCCAGCACCTTCAACTTCACCTGCTTCTCTGAGTATTGGCTTATATAGTCGCCCAACGGCGCTACTGGAGAAATACGCGGCTGACTCCAACTGAACCTGGCCAGCGTACGTCGACAGCGAGAAATTGCCGGTGACGGTTGACCACTGCGCTCATATTCAGTGAGTAGAAGCCTCTGCGGTTAAAGAACGTTTTGCTGTTGGGTTTTGACGGCTGTACGATCGGTATATGGCAGCTATCGAGAGCTCCAACACGCCCAGGAATATCGTAGCCGTCTTCGAATTCCATCGACAGCTTGACAAGTTCTTCGCGCTGAGTAGGAAATGCAAATTAGCCCTTCATCAGGCTCACGATAGACTTCGATACCTCGCGCAAAATACCAGACGCAGTAGATTTGCCGATGGCAAACCGTGACCAACGAAGTACATAAAGATGGCCAGTCTCACTGCCGCCGATAACGGTCTGCCAAAGTTAGTCGATTGATTCTCGATGGCAGGCCGAAGTTTACCCAGCAACGTTGCAAATGCCGTCGGTATCACCCGAAGGACAACCCGAAATTCACGCGAATCCATCGCGGGGGTGAGCACAAACGACCGCCAGTGAATACTCCGGGGTATCTTGTGTCGTTCCGATCCGTAACGAGATGCTTCGTTCACCAGCGCAGTTAGCGCTGTTGGGACCGCTCCAGTGATAACTTGAGTGCATGATGCTGATCGGCCACGCAGACAAAATAGTAGCTTCTCCAGTACTAGAAGAAGAGCAAGTTGCTCTTTGAGGGTGCACGGATGTTGTAACTGTGTGTAAATGCCCGTGGACACCTGTAATGAAGCAAATGACAGCCACACATACATCATACGTAAGATAACTGAATACGACGTTGGATAATTGGCAACTTACATCAGCGTCTCTGGCACTGGCTTGTAGGCCAGAGCTGCTGCTAGTGGACGGCACGCCGGCCCCGCAATTCATGGTCGGCACACTGCTTCTGGTGGTGGACGACGCACTGCTTCTCGTGCTCGCCAACATGGGCGCCGTGCTTCTTCTTGTGTGCGTCGGGCTTGGCTTGGTCCTGCTGCTGACAGGGGAGAAGGCCACACTGGTGAAGTCACGTACTTTGGCCTTGCGAGGGCCTGCATTTGAGAGGCGAGCCTGGCGCTGAAGTCGGTCCTACAGACGCGGAGACCATTCAGTGCGTTTGACCATGCCTGACTGTAGGAAAATAAGAAAGTTAGATTTGCTATACCGGAACGTATAGGGGGCGCCCCCATCCAGGGGCCACAAAATATGCTGTTCGGCACGTTATTTGTCAACTTCCCGGGATAGCGATAAGCCAAAATTGGCAGTTTGAACTATGCTCCGGAATGGATTCTGGCATGCTAAACCGGAGCCGGGCAGTGTGAACCCACCCCGTGCAGTGGATGCAGGCTGCTGTTTAACAAGCATCGGACGACAGGTTGACGGCGCAATACTTCGCTCGGTGGCTCCTCGTTCGACGCAATGGGAAGATGCGTTGGATCTTCAGGCTCTCTGCAAAGACATGGATGTCTGTCTCTGGTTCCATGAGGCAGGAGCTGCTATATTCCCGTCAAATGCTGCACTAGCCTGTATTTAGCTTGGCCGTAGCCCATCGAATGCATTCTAGGAGTGGGTCTTCTCAACTTGATCCTTCGTCTTGAGCCTCCGCCGCTCAAGCACGGACAACCACCGAGCGGAGATGCAAGTGCTCGTGAAGCACAATCGCAGCGAGTTTCGTCGGATGGAGAACCAACATGTCGCGATCTTCGACAATGTGAATGACACACAAGCTTCTTAGCTGGTCGTAACCAGTAATTCGAGTAATACTACTATAATAACCCTGAAATCCCGAGCTAAGGCACTGATTTCTACTAGTAGTTTGTATATTTGTCCTGGCAAACTACTGCTAGTAGTTCAGAAGAAAGGTCACTACTACTAAGCCCTGACCGGAACTCTTGGTGCACTCGCATCTCGGTCTTCAAATTTGAAGTGCGGATATAGGCTTATGTATGAAGGTTAATAAGGATGTTCTTGATATAAGATTCCTGGTGTACAGGGTATATCCCGATGGTCTTATGACCGAGTAGCGTCTTGTAGATTTACAATTGCGTTCTGGAGCATATTACAGTGTTATACTGAAATCAAGTTTATAGAACGAGGCACAGAATTTTGCGCAATTAAAAAGTGTTGGAACGTATATGTAGTAGGGGATGTCAAGCCCCCATCTTTTTGTTGCGAGCAAAACCCCGCCCTCTGTGTATGCGAGCTGAAGCCCGCCTTCCTGTGGCGATCCAAAGCCACACCTCTGTGTTGGCGTGCTAACACCGAACCTTTCTATTGAGGAGCTAGAGGCCGCAGCTAACTGTTGGCGAGCTGACGCCACACCGTTTCGTTAGACTGCAAATCTGCTCCTCTTGTTTCTCACATTGAAGCGCGATTGTCGTCAGTCCGTTTAACGGCTAAAATGCTTCTTGGATGACTTCTGGTAGTCGCTTTACCACAACGCTTTCTAGAACCCCAAAGATCCTGCGACAGATTATCGTGTCTTCTTCCTCTTCTTGCCATTTACATTTTCGCTCCGCGATTACCCCACAATATACTGTCGAAGCAGTAATTCCGTCATTTGTGTGTTCGAATGATGTCAAGAGGGATACGCATGGAAGGGAATACTATGGGTGATCTGCGTGCGGCACTCATGCGGAGGGGGCGTTGGTCACAATACTATTCGGCGCAGCTTTCACGCATTTTTGGAAGCCCCCCCACGTTATATAAACCGATTTTATGTCGTCCGCCTTATTCTGAGCTTAGCGATCAACACGATGATTCGGTTCACAACGGGCTGACATACAAATTAAGAAATTGGGCCTGCATGCAGGTCAAGCGGAGGGCCAAGAACTATTAGGGGGTTTCAAAGCTTTCATAGATGAGGAAAACTTAAAAACAAAACAAAAACAGGATTTGCTCGCGCAATAGATAGGTCCCTCGAGACGCAGCGTTTGGAGTAATTTTTTTGCCGATTATGTTTCCGTGTTCTTACGGATTTTTTTTACAAATGCGTTTTTACGTTACTCTATGGGTGGTCCAGAAGGAATGTCTGCTGCCAGTTGACAAGATGGCGCGTGGGCGAGCAGCTGGCTGTTCTGGCGGGCTGGGAATGCTGGTGGTGCGGGGGGGGGGGCATACGGCCCTGCTACAAAAGCAGTTATGGTAGAATGGCTAGAAGCCCCTACCCAGCTCAGTATTATTGTTGGCAAATCGACTGACTAACGTTCTAGTCCTTTGGTGAGGCACAAACGAAGATTACTGGAATTGGGCTAGTGGCTGATTACGTGTATGCGTCTTCTTGTATCAGTGCTTTTACTGACGAAGACCAAGGGGTGCCATCAAAGTACACTACGAAATGGGAGGCTACTATCTGCCAAAGTAGATGGACAGCCTACTTTAATGTGTACAAGAAAACTAAGGCACACGTAAATTCACAGACAGGATCCGGCATGACGCAGAAGGAAATCGACGAAGGTAGGACTTTGGACGTAACAATTTAAGCGGCATGCCCGTTTTACTTCCGGCTGGATATCATTTTTGGTGAGCGCCAGGACGTGCGGCCTCACTCCGAGATGGATAGTGCTGCAATGGCTGCTGGTGTCACTTCTATGGAATACTCAAACGATCAAGACGAGCTGACAAATGGAGCTTTATTTTTGGCAGATTCTACACAGGTTTTCTCTCCAACTCGGAGTTTTAATTTGGCTCAGAGTGTGCCGCCTGCTGCCTTACCAGCAACTCCGGGCGAGGGTGATCACAGTTCCCACCGATACGGCGATGCAGTTTTGGCGACTGTCTCCAGCCTTGACGAGTTGCGGAGTTTTGAGGTCAACCCTAACAAAAACACCCCTATCAGAGGCCCTGCCGCCTCAAGTACCATACGGGTACGTGGTTCGGTTATTTCGTCAACTACTACGACAAGAAGCTCAAGCGCAACTCGCGCAGCCAGGGATGTCGGGGCGGATAAAGCGAACCAGGCCCGGAAGCGCGACTTCGCCTCCACCTTTCGTGAGTTTAGCAAGAAACAGCTTCAGGCAGAGTCGCGATGGCGCTGAGGCGAACTAACAGAAGTCAGGGCTAGCCGCCTGGCTGATCTGGAACTAAGACAGCAAGAACGAGGCGACCGAAAAGCCGAACGCGAGATGCAGTTCAAGGAACCGCAGTCTACACTGCGCAAGAATATGTTTCTCAAGTTGCTAGAGCGTGGACAAAC
The DNA here is from genome assembly GCA_001314425.1 of Phytophthora pluvialis. Taxonomy (NCBI): domain Eukaryota; phylum Oomycota; class Peronosporomycetes; order Peronosporales; family Peronosporaceae; genus Phytophthora; species Phytophthora pluvialis. The sequence goes on along the minus strand of LGTU01000087.1, from coordinate 58,476 downwards.
CGAGGAAGAAGCACTTGCAATTGTAGATAAGGTGGCACGGATGTAGTTGACTGAATTAGTCTCAGTCAGGTTTTACATCTCATCTAACACTGCCGCTTTCACTCTCTCTCTCGTAAGGCTTCGCCTTCATGCGTTTCAGTCCTCGACAATTGATCGGTATTTACGTCGTTGGCTTGTTCATCTTTCTCGTCACTCACTACCTGCATGATCGAAAGGATCGAGATCGTGATAAGCCAACGCGAAGTTGTAGAGCATCAGACATGACATGCAGTGCTCGTTTACCCACGTGATGCCCTCCACTTTGATTCGAGTAGATATGCCTTTCACAAAAATCCCAGCGGTTCTTCAGCAATACCATACAGTTCTCGTTAGCGACACGAGCCGACGCCAAGTTGGAGCTGAACACCGAGTTGTAAGGCTGTAACACTTTGGGTTTCTTGTAAGGAACCAGCATTCGCCCTGGAAGCTGATACCACGAGTCGCCTATTAGATATTGCCCATGCGAGAATAAAATACTCTCGGTCCGCAGCAATATGCGACTTCGAGAAGACTTTGGAGTCGGTGCATGATCCAGGCCACCCGACTAACGCCAAAATGATACGTTTGCCTTCGTCGCAGACCACCAGAACGTTGATGGAGTAGCGCTTTTTCCGGTTGAAATACGCTTCTCCGTCGACACCGGGCTTCTGATTAAAGTTGAAGTGTGTGCCGTCCCCGAACCCGACTGCTCCGCTAATGCCGTAGCAGTCTCCGCAAAGCGTTGCGGTAACTTGACGTATTTGCTTACTAGGCCAGGCGAATTCATCGTAGAGACGCAACAAATTGGCAACAATTCGTTTGGTGTACAATGTCACTGTTCCTGTGCCATCCTGTACGCTTGCGCAATTCTACGAGTCGAGCCACCGTTGCCATATGTACCCAATCGCTCCAGTGTCACTGCCAACCGAATGTGCACGGGTTTCTGGCCGCTTTGGCTGCGACACTAGAACACTTCATCCCCAGCAATAAGAACTGCCAGCTCCGTAAATACCGCTTTCTCAATTCGAACTGCTTGCCTGCACTCTTTTTCAGGAGTAACTGGTACTTTTCTCGATCGGTGTTGGTGCTGTTATGTGCGCACGCTCGACAGATATGACATCCATGCCATGGTGCCGATTGACTGTGGTTTAATCCACTCTGCCTCTTCCGAACGCCAATCCACACTCATCTCATAAACCCCCAGTAAGAACAACTGCTCATTTAGCCATGTGAGCATTTTTTTTTCCGATCGCTTGAAAGCATCGTGCTAATGCAGCGACAGCGGCACTTAGGATACCTTTGCTGGTTCTGGTCCTGCTGGCGACGGTGCACTGCCACAGCCCGCGACGAACTTGCAGCCAGAGGTGGCGGCCCTGGCCCCGCCGGCGGCGGTGGTCCTGGTCACGGGGAAGTGGCCTCACTGGCTGGCTGTGGTATGCGCTTAGCGCAAAGCTAATTATTAAGGTGTTTCAATGCTGAAGAGTTGGTGATGATGACTGATTAGGCTGAGTTTGCCCAAATACAATCCTCATTAATGAAACCCTATTCTAGATATTGTACCGTGCAATATTTCTGCCGTGATAATTCTGGCATAATTGTATTTCATTCTTACCCCTAAAACTGCCTTCAGTTAGTTATTTCCTATGCTAATTATGGGTTAATTCTGGAGTCACGACTTTGGGCGAAATTGTCTAGACGTTGGCAAGGATTATTTAGAGCCGAATAAGCAAATCCCGCCCGAGTTAGAGCAACACATGGATGATTGGTGGTTTGCTTTATTGCCATTCGGGCTCTACCCCGGCCTATTGCCGCCTATGAGCTTGCTAATGCTGGTCGAAGGAGTAGGGGGAGAACTCACAATATTAGGTAGACACAGCGCTAAATCGGGGTAGATTATCTTTTTATGGATCTAATTACGCTATAATTAACCGCCTGCCCACCCAAATACGCGAGAGGCACAATAATAGGACCCGTGCAAGCTCCCCTTACCCCAACCAATGAGACGTCAGCTCTGCCGTCATCTATGCAAGACGTGGCAGCTCCACAGCTTCTGTGTAAGAGACACAGCTACCAGAAGCACCTGCACAAGGTCAGCACCACCAGTTGCACCAAGCGCGTCCACCATCTCAATGCCATACAGCTCAACCAGTTGTGGTATCTGACGATGAATAAGGAGCTGACAAGCCTCGTGAAGCCACTCAACGGTATCGATATCAGCGAGTCGTTAGATGGATATTTATTGCGGGCAGAGAAATGGACGCGGTTCTGGCGTGGAAAAACAGCGAGGAGCCCGCAAGTCAGTCGCCACGATAGGGCCATTGCGCTGCGTCTGCAATCGCTAGCAGATAGCAGACGCGCTCGAGAGAGTGCGGAAGCTCAACGTCTTCAGCGGATTAGTCACGCCCAGATTCGCGAAAGCAAGAGATCGGTAAAACTACGCCGCTTTTGGATGACGCAGTGGTTTTTCTAATACTCTGCTTTTTGTCGAAGTGCAGGCTGGGAGCTCGTGGTGGGGGGGGGGTAGTGTATTCTTGATGCATGTATGAGCGGTCGTAAACTTCTATTGCTTCTGTGCACCTCTTCTACCTAAAGCCACTATTAACACTAACAGAGGACTGTAGCGCGCTTGAAACAGTAGGGTGCTCCGTGTTGCAATGCTGCCGTATGTCTATTTTACACTGTATGATCGACCCATGTATGGTTTGCTCGAAATTATGTATATTCTGGACCTTATGTCTTCCGTCGACCATCCTACAATCTCGAATTCGATTTGCTGGCCATCCGATCCAGCAAATTTTGCAGTGGGCAGGTTTTTGGTCTTCCACTCATCAGCACACGTTGAGCAGCATAAGCTGTACGGGAGGTTATCAACTCGCCAACGTGAATCTTACGTGAACAAAAAATCGAACTCATGTTGCCGGGGTCGTAGAGGTCGTTGGGGCACATGTACTGGACGCTGCGCTTTTAGATAGAACACGGGTCCGTTATCACTAACTCCGGGTTGATACAGTCGGCCAAGGCGCACTTCAATGTCTCGTCAGCTTGAGCGTTTTGAAGGCTGGAGAAGAGATGTGGCGATTGCAGAGAAATTTGCAGAGTCAGGTGAATTTGAACACGGCAGCGCTCAAGAGCGCTCCCAACTGCACGCAAAACACACCTCGACTGAGCAACGCTGATCAAAGTAGCTGTTCAAGCAATATTGAGAAGCTCAGATGAATCCATGGAATTCACAGCTTGCAATGATCACGGCTATCCATGCGGTCAACGACGCATAACGTCGAAGAGCCGGCGTGAGCTTCTTTCGTCCTACGTCGTATGAATTATGACTTAGTGAGCGCGATTTCACACACCAAGATATCACTTACGACTTTCCAAGGCCGAGTGCTTGTCTCTCCAGATACAAACGTCGATTTGTGCATCAAAACCCAACAAAACCTGAACGCGCATCAAGTAAATATATGCGTTGTAACAACGCAGTTATACTCTCGCTTCCTGCACTTCTTCATTGTCGCCGTCGCCACCTTGTTAGTGTAGAAGTTCTCGACGAGTGGGTTTGCGTGCGCCGATCTTGCCAACCGACGCAGTACGACGTGCTTGTCTAACAAAGCTGGGATGGAAATACCACTGCTCCAATCTTTATGCCAGATTTGGTAGCAGGTCTTCAGCATTCCTCCGTATGTGCGGCGCGCCTCGGAGCAGAGGAAGCACTTCGCTTCGGGCTCCGATCAGCCCTCAGAATAGTACGTCAGCTGGAAGCACTTCTTGGGTTCACCACGCAGCAGAGCGCAGATATTACATGAACGCTGCCGGCGCTTCTGAGCGCCGGAAACGACCACCCAATCGTTGAACTGGATGTGGGCGTGACCATTCCGGCGACGGCGCTGCACCGCAGGAGAAGGTGTCGGTTCAGGAGATTCGACGAAGTCTTCAGCTTTTAGTTGTAGCAACGGTTTGTGGGGGGGATATACCAGTCATCACGATCATTAGGCACGAGTCGCTTGAGCCGACAGGTTTCTTTATGCGTGATGTAGGCATTGACCAAAGCGATATCCACAAATCCTATAAACAGCTATTTATGGTACTTAAGGAACGGGAACGCTGTCTGGATCAAGTCGGACTGCAGACGGAGTTAATCGTGCACATCAACTCCGCCCATCCAGCGCTGGTAATCTGTCACGAGTTGTGGGCACTTGACCCTTGGCGGGCCCACCCCATTGATGTTGCGGTGGATAGTGTTCTCGGACATGACTGGGCTGGTAGCTAGGTTAACGTACAGGCTTGCGATCCCACCAGTCGCAGGCAACCATAGTTGGGACTGCGATGGAGCGTGAAAACTTGAAGGTTCCTCGCTCAATCGAGCGTAGCCGAGTCTGACGACGCTCGACAACTCGCGTATCGCACCCCACCCGGTTGATCACGATTGTCCCCAATACGTGGATTGACATGAACAACAGCTGTATTGCTCGCGAAACAGACGAGTAAAATCTGTCGATCACGACCAACCGATACACCCGGGCCTCATCACCTAGTACGGCCTTCATGTAGCGTACGACCGGTGCTGCCTCCGTCTTGGTGTCAAATGCCTGTTGATCTGTATCACCTTCCGCACGCTTGCCAACGTATACCTCAAGCTGTGTACATAATATACGCCTTAGTAAATCAAACATACCAACCAAAACCAAATGTTATGACATTGCTGCAAGCACGAAAAACCTTATCAGTGACAGTACGCGCTGATAGAGTCACACACCATAAACATCTTCATCCCACAGCGATGGGGTCTATCAGCCATGAACATGCGTGTGGTATTGCGCTTCGATGTTGCTGGAAGTACCCCTTCATCAAATGAGCACTTGCTGGCAAATGACCATCCAGAGCGGAAGCGCGACTGCAACATATCGACAACGGGGCGTAGCTTCCAACGTTTGTCACGAACTCCAGGGGCATCGTTGTTCTCGAAATGCAGGTCTCGAAGGATTGACGTACAGCGGTATCTAGCCATGAACTTGCCAAAATTGCCAGCCGGTATGGCACCGTCGTCGGTCATTGCCCAGTGCCTGGAGAAACGACGAGTGATCGGGTTCAACATTCTCGCAACTAGGAGACCGATCACGTGTAAGAGCTCATGGGTCTCATACACTGGCTCTGCTCGGAACCGCCTCTCAATCTGCTCTACTGTCTCTGGCGTTGCCATTTGTCGCTTTCTCTGCTAGGCTCGAATCAGTTGGCTCTGGTATAGACAGTCTGCTTCTTATAGCGGTTGGTCTCCTTCGTAATGTTCACCCATAAAGACTTTGGTAGGAAGTAGAACAACAACAGCATGGGAGCGTCACTCATGTCTTGAAGCTCATGTGCCGGTGTGGCTACATCTCTAGGCCATTGCGGGTATCCTCGCTAGCCGGTTCGAATTCAGATGATAGTGCGCCCCAAGTAAGTCCGCGAAGACCTACCTGGTCGATCGCTTCTAGGTTTAGATTCCCTCCCATCGACGCTATGAATGCGTCGTCTGTGTGAGCAACTTCTTCATCGAGTGCGACATGGTCGTTGGGAAACTTGTGCCGCACGATGACTTCGTCACCGCTGTTATCACTACTATCGCTGCCGCTTGAATCAACCGCCTCATACTCATCCGACAGTTCTCCGTCCACCATCTCATTTACATCGATGCCTTCCACCGCTACACGGCTGCTGGCAACGCTCTCCACATCCACGTTATCGTCACCACTTGCGTAGTAGCAGTCAGAATCGTTCGTTTCGGTCCCGTCTCTGGTGGCGTCCGGGCTGGTGTCATCGTCCAGGGTGGCGTCGTTGTCCAGACTGGCATCTCCGTCCGGGCTGACGTCATCGTCCGGGCTAGCGTCGTCGTCCCTATCCGAGCCGAACACCGTCTTTTTCGTGTTTGCCGACAGTTCGATGGACGTATCGATCTGAGAGGCCGTGACCACTTCACCAATCGCACCTGCCTCACAAACTTCCTCCTTGTTACCTATGATCCCCGACTTGATCGCAAAGTCCACAACTGCGTCCTCGCCTGTAGTAATATATGCTCGCTAGGAAAGCATAGACGTCTTCACATCGTAGGATCGCTGAACAAGCCAAAATACACCAGCTAAATGGAATCAATCACCCACCGTCTGCCAAATAATAGCGAGTTCTCGTTTATTTCGTAGCTGTATCGAGGCACTTGCATATTAGCGAATTGTGAGAAAAATGGGATAAGTCTTGAACCTTGATATCGTTGTGTGAGCCTGGTATCCCGATCGAAGCAAACCAGACCCACAAGTCTTGCGAGGCAACCCCATCGTTGATTTGGGTTCCTTGGCTTTATATGCCCTATCCAGGGTGTAGGGCAGTTTTTTTTGCGTCAATGCAAACAGTCTAAAGTGCCCAATACGCCGACGAATCCCAGCTTGTCGTGCATGGCGCCATATATGAATACATTCAGATTGGATAGAGCACGGCGATCAAGAGCTGAAGTTAGCACCATTGCAGTAATTTGATATCAATATCTTCAAACGCCGAAAGAAGATGACGTTCGGAAGCTGCTTGGTATGAGATGGATGGCCTACTCGGCGCGCTGAAGGCGATGGAATCCGTGATGGTGATGTCAATCTTGGCGATGTACGGGATATTTAGCGCTCGAGAGGTGGTTCAGGAGATGGATCCCGTGACGGTGGTGTTCGTTTCCACAGTTGATATGGCGAAATTAGCCAATCTAGAGCTAGCAGTTGAGGGCTCTCGTCAACAGTTGATGCTGGCTCCATTTTGGGCGCACGATCTCGATTGATCCATGGCATAAGATGTTCTTGAGGCGTGCTGGTGGTACAGCGCAGTAATATCAAGCACCAGTTCCTTCTTCGTCGATCGTATTTCCGTAGTGTGGTGCACATCATGTATGATAGGCTTATGATACTTAATATTTGAAGGTTTCTCAAGTTGGGGAGAATGTCCTATGAATTGTTGAAATAATCGTACATGGCAACTTTGAGTAGAACCTACAGTATCCAAGAGAAAAGGAAAAAAATCTGAGAAGTTGAAGGGATTCGCAATAGGAAAGCATGCAGTATAAGCGATGTCATGTAGAGGAACGGCACTCTGACACATGTAATATCAATGAAAAATTGAGTAAACGGTTTTGTCCGTCCAACCGAGGAACTGCGTCCATTCGTTCACCGTATCGATATTGATCGCTTCGCGATAATAGGTCGCAACCCACTTTGCAACTCGGATGTATCGTAGCGTAACACAATAGTCGAATACATCAGTCGTGACACGGTGGTTGTCATTCATCCGGAGAAAACCACGTATAGCGATGTATCCGTTAAGAGCGGTCGAATTAATCGCGCGAACCGTACATTTTTCCCCACGGTTCATGTTTAGCCACCCTACTAGTAGTAGATGACCTCTCCCCGAAGCCGCGTCCATAGCAATTGACGTACAACCTTCATTTCGGTGAACATCCAATGGCTAGATGGCCACCGTGTGACGAAATGCCCATCGCTGCTGCTGTGTACCCTTCATTTCTGAGCTCTCATGAAGCCATTGATCAACTTCAAATTGCAGTTTCCAGAGCGTTTGACCCAAAGCCAAGAAATCGTTATGCTAGCTTTGGTTGATAGGGTGAATAAATCTGTTACATTTAGATCATTTTGAAATGGCGTTGAGAGCAGAAGAGATAAGATGGAGGAATCGTGCAGCTGTGTGGAAATACAGATCACATAAGACAGCCGTGCAAAAGGCACAGCGGTTTCGGAGGTAACGAGAGTACGCAGAAACTAAAATTTCGCGGAATTACCAATCAAGTAGATAATGTGCTAAGCCGAAACACCCGAACACAAACCCGAACAGCGTAAGCGACAATAGTATTTAAAACGCAAACGCCAAGAAGCTATGAATGTCAAGCGAGGGATTGACTCCGTGGATACCGACGAAAGCTTTGGTGTAAGACCTGTCTCGGCACATGTGAAGATAACTGTACTGAAAGGACTAGAAAAGAACTTGGTCCCAGAAGGACACGAGTAGTGCGTTTGAAGTGCTTGCGATTGACGGTGTCGGAAATGACGCTGCGTCAATATATGCTCTGGAAACTGTGATTACGTGGTGAATATGAGACTTTCGAGCGCGAATGATCCAACCATACCAGCCAAAGTAGTATAAGAACACGCCTGCTCCATGTAACCCCAACCTCTCAGATACGCTACTATCCAGGAAAAGTAGGACACGAGGTGATAGGGTGTGAATCTGAGGGTCTGTAACCAGTGTGATGATAATTTCAAAGCATGGACGTTTCCCAAATTCACAGTAAACATCGATTTTACGTTTGCATGTTACCACGTGATATGCAGGAGCATACGATTATAGAACGGCTAATGATGCAGCTGATGACGGTGGTCGCATTCACGCGTGTGATGCGTGGAGGTTTACACCATTCAATCCAATCTCATTGTGTGGCGTTCGAAGCTACACATAGAAGATCACGTAGCGACTTCAAGAAACAGTTTCAAGCCTATTGCTGAAGTGGCAACGGGAGCCATCAATGAAAGGCTGTTGCTGGGACCTTTCGGCCGTGGATATCCAGCCGACTACAGAAAAGTAGACGTGTCGACCGAAGCTTGAATTATGCATTATTGTTCTCTGAGTTCGCGTCGATTTGTATGAGACCCTTAAGTGTGCAGGGAGCTTGTGACCGATTTCCCGTGCAAAGCATGTTCTTGCAGCTGGCTTTAAACTGTAAGCGACGTCCAGACAGTTTGAAGGATATGACAAAATCATGCCCAAACAAGTCAGCAAGGCTATACAAAGGAACATAAGCCGTATTAAAGGTAGGCTAGCGCTTTTACGTGGAACCAATACGATTTGTAAAGGCTGCGGAGCTTACCACAGGAAACTCTGGGGTAGTAATCACGAGAGGCGAAATCAAAAAGACGCGTTCGCTTATCACATCAGGAATGAGCAGCCTGCACTATTCGTGACTTTGACGACAGATGTCGCTGCGTCAACCGCGATGGCCCATCACACTGGTGTGAGCAGCGTGAACCTATGTACGGCTGGTCACGTGATAGGCTGCCTTCCAGAACTCAATTACGGCAAGCGAGTTTAAAATTTGACGAGGCAGCAGCACAACGTTTATGCGGTATATCGATGCGTTTAGCCCCCACGTGATAGATGCCAGTGGTAATGGACATTGCTGGGATGGGTTGGTTGGGACGGTGAAAGCTTTTTTGGGATGGTATAGATGCAAGTTGGTGGTAACTTGCACGCGCATTTGGTTTGTCAATGCCAGTCTTCCGAATAATGAAGCGTTCGAAAGAGCTCTTTCAAACCAAGGAGAAGGAAATGCTCGGCAAAGTTCGATCGAAGCTTATATTTATACCGTTGTCACGACGGAGTTTCCGCTTCGTATCGATCAATTTGGGTGGACATGTTGCGGCTCCATCTACGAACATCTTGAAGGGCTTCCAATTCCAGTCGAGGCAAAGACAGACGCTTGATATAAACGCAGTGTTGCTGAACAATACAGGATTAATCCCTCCCTTAGCGACGTCGTAAGTTACGACTTAACGGATGGCGAAAGTCGTAACTTACGACGTAAATGGAAGCATCAAACTGGAAATGGCTCCAAAACCGCGTACATCATACTTTAATCAAGTGGTTTTCTACGAGCACAAAATATAAGCTGGGAGAGGTCAAATTAGAAGAGGCAAAGAAAGGGTGCGGGTAGGGTTGACGATTGCGTTCGGATGAGAGAGCGGGTCTCATTCTAGAATTTGCCAGGATGGCGAGAATCCGATCAAGCGCGAGATCAAAGCAGTCAGCTGTTGGCAAAGCGATCAACGTGCCCGACATCGACTTTAAGCACCTCTGGCGGCAGCTGAGGGAAACAAGATGGGCAACAAAGAAGCCCTCCGGAATCGTGATTGCGTGGACCTATATTTAGCCGAGCGGACAACCGTTTGTTGGTACGTAGTATACTTTAGGTAACGCAATGATATCTCTTATGGGATGCAGAATCAATCCTCGTTGGACAACGCTGATACAGACCATAGTTGCACCAATATAACACATGGTAATATTTGTTTTAAGAAACAAGAAAGTGCCCGAAAAGTTGTTGAGCGTTCATTCGGTGTGTTACCGTCGTGCTTTGAAATTTCAAATCTCCCGCCGCGCTTTTGGAAGCATAACGATATCATTGATACCGTGAAGGCGTATGTTATTTATGCTCGAGTATGGAGCATCAAACTTCATACCACGGCGAGAGTTCTCATGTCAACGCTGATGTTGTCAGTTTTAATGGTCGTCATCACGAGATACGATCCACACAGCGCCACACTCAGTTACAAAACGATCTGATTAAGCATTTGTGAGACATGAAATGAAGCACCTCGGATTAAATTTAATCAGGCTCAATCATTTATATTTGGATTTACTACACTTGATTGTCAGCGTCATTTTCGTGTTGAATAGTGTTGTTGCTTGAACTCGTCATAGCGATACTGATTTGGTGTCATACTCTCTAATCTCTGAACCATTATTTGCTCATCGGTGGCTTCCTTAAGCAAGTGGTTCCTTATATCGGTTTCTTTTTTTAAGCTTTTTCACCAAAGCAACAGGTCTTCGCCCCAATTCCAGTGTAGTCTTAGCAACTTTTCTACCAACAGGGCGGCAGATCCAGCGCTGATGCTAGTCCGTGGTTTAAGCACTAAGGATCTGCATGGTGCTGCAACTTCGGTGCTTGCGTGAGTTTCGCTTAGCGACCATGGACTCGACCCAGTTAGGTAAATTACGATGAATAGACTGCTTCTGAAGCTTACGTCGTTTTGCTCGCGGTATAGACACGCATTCCCCACAATAGATATCTTCGAGAAAAAAACTGGTATTTAGTGTATTCGAATCCTTCGCCTTCTTTAATTGCATCCGTGGTCTGTGTCTAACCGTCATTCATGCGAGAACGCATCGATAGCTATTTTCACGGAGCCTTGGGCTGTTCGATATCGATATCGTTCCTAAAAGTTTTTACCATCTCGTACATTGTCAGCATATCCCATCGCTACGTAATAATTGAGACCGGCAGTTTTTCAAACTGATGAACAGTTCAGCAATGTATGGCAAGGCAATCGGTGACCGCTGTAAATCGCACACGTGTATGTCCGCTCATAATCATTGCACCGACACGAGTAGACCCCAGCACTCACGTCCCATTCCACAACGGCAGATCCTGGCTTGGTGCAAGCAGTGTCCACCGAAAACGCCATGAAGAAATCCCACTCAGATCGCACTTTTGTCAGCGCTGCATCACTTAGACTCGTTGAGATCAATGTCAGAAAATAGGCACAGATCTCACCGGTCGTGAGGTTGCTGAATGTGTTCGCATGGCGGAGAGTATTAACCTAACATTGGTGACTTGGTGCGATAATTTTCACGCTCAGTATGGCGTCCAGTCGGGGCCTCTTTCCACGAAACAGTTTTATCTGGTTCCAATTACTGTCAATCCAGTTGGTGGTGTTTCCAGCCGAGAAGACTTGCCACTGACGTGGTTTGCCCACATTCAAGCACATGGTTTCCAGTTTGCCGTCAAATATGCAAGCATTTTGGGGCACTCCACCTCACAGGTCATTGGGAAGAGTGGAAGTTCCGAATCCAAGGTTCTTTGCGTGTTGCTGCACCATAACCAGAGCAACATGGTAAGCAAGACAACCAGAGCAACATAGAAGTAAGCAACACAACCAGAGCAACCCAGCAACACAATCTTGACGTACCAGTAGATAAGCTTTGCAAACGCGCTTCGATGACGTCTCGTTGTTTCATTTTCATGCTGTACTTCAGCCTCCGACAAACCTTGCCCCAGTAGGTGAGCGCATGGAACTGACAGTCAAGAACTTTTTCGTTCTGAAACGCTCTTTTCAATTCCCACCACCACCAAATCTTTGTCAATAGTAATCACCTCAAGAGCACCTGAGGTTCGATTGCGGCGCTTTAATAGCTCCAAAATGATCTCCATTATTCCAGCTATCTGGTCGAGCGGTAAGAAGTCAATTTCCTGGATGCCTCGCCCAGTAGCCGACGATACTATTAAGCCGCCTGCGATAAAACAATAACATCAAAAACAGTGTTAACATTGTGCTGAAATATCAGAGCAAAATCGTTTGTAGATATCCAAGTGGAAGCCGAGATTGTTTGTTCGCTGTGTCCAGTCCATCACCAACGAATCTCCCCACTGCTTGAATGAGGCCTTCTCGATTTACGTTTGCATCGCAATGACGCACGTTTTACCCATTTGATCTTGACAAACAGTAGGTCATTTTCATACTCTTTAGCCAACGTGTCGAGCAGTGACCTTGTACGCTCGAGTGTAGTAGAGCCCAGTACATGCTGCAAGATATAACGCGTTTGTTGAGGCGTCAGGACAACATCTAGATATAATCAAACGGTAACGTTGTTAATACAATTTTCATCATCCATTGCTGAAAGAAAATAAATGAAAGCAAATACAAGCACCACCCCAGTTACCAAAAACACCCACTCTGCGTTTCCGATAGGTACCGGTTGATATCCGCCGTGCGAGTCTTTATGCTGTGAGGAGGGCCAGGTTCTTGCGAACGTTGGGTGGCAGCGACATCGACTGTGCCGAGAGGAGTCGTAGATAGTCTTGGTTGTCTGGTGGTTATGCATATAGATTTACAGACAAAATATAAGCATATGAAATGACATTGATGCCGTTTCATCAATGAAAAGCTTTACCTCCATTCCAGGAACAACTGAGACCTGCCATATCGGCGACCCATCCTTGGCCACCCTTTCCGCCCAAACGCGGAAACCCGCTTCACAACCAGTAAACCGCACGCCACGTTCCCGGCGTCTCTTATCACGAGGTGACTGAGAAACGCTATGCGTGCACTGCCAACTCTTGTAGGAATGCGTGATGTGCGCAGGTAGCCGAGCTACGCCAGAACGTCTATAGCAACACAAGATCAATGAAAACATAGAAACGTAAACGACATTTTCACGACAGTAGAATAACACAACGTATTCAGCAACATCAATGCAAAACGCACCTGTTGTGAAGCGCCCCAGATTCGGAGCTTCGTGTCCAGAACTGCAGGCAGTTCGATGACTCATAGCCGTTCAGAATGTCCTGAAAGTCATCCCAATTATTGAACATCTGTTCGGGCACCTTCGGCTTGTTGCTGAAGATCGAAATATGTGCATCAAGCATCTTCTGACGATGTCCCCAATTTTTGGTTCTGCGGTGGATGGGCTGTCATGAGTGATGAAACGCTAACACCTCCATGTTTGCCCTTGGCACGCTTACGATTTGGAGGGCATTTCCCACTTTCAGCGCTGGTTTTTTTTACAGGAGAACGGGCCTTTTGTTTTTAGTTTCCGGTTGGATATGTGCTGCAGTAGCATTGTTTTGGTTCCTCCATCTGGTCCACCCAATGAAACATCTACGTGTTGGCGCTCAGCCTTTACGACTGGGTTGTTCGGATCCAACTTGGATATTGTAGGCACGACAAGCACCATAATATATGTCAACATAAGCACCAAGCATCATAATAAAGCAAGCTAAATGCATTGTACCCTACAGCTCGTTGCATTGACGACTTGCTTGCTATCCGGCTATGTTGCTCGTCATGTTCCGCAGCTGAAAATTGCCAATAAAATCGAACATTAGATCTCCCATCGTAAATCGATGAACACCATTCGCAACACACCGTTATTCGCGGGTACCTTTCCCATCCAGTTTGGCGTCTTGCCGTTACCCACCACAGCCAACACGTCGCCGTGGTCCTCCACCCCCATGTCGTCGCCCCCATGATCACCACTTCGCCCCGCCCCCCCCCTCTTTCTCGGCCGCAACGCTGTCATTGCCCACCTCATCCTCCACGTCGCTGTCCTCTTTCCCAGCCGCGACGTCACACAGCCGCCACATTGCCCCAGTCAATCGTGCCCTCGCCGGCTACACGCTCCTTGCCTCTTCTTCTTCGTCCTCCTGCAACCCCATCTCATCGCGGACCATCTTGACCTGCCCCTCGCTGTCCACTCCGTCGCAGTTGTCATCCTTGGCGATGCGGTCATCGACCTTCTCGTCGAGGTCGCCCATGTCCGAGTCCGTTTTGCAGCGTCCACGATGGCTTCATACGGGTCGTCGACGTAATCGTCTACACTGATAGCATCTTTCGCGACGCCATGCGCTGGTCTCACATAGACTTCATGCTTGCCATGCCGCAGACTAGCCCGGCATTCTGTGTGATACATGTGTTAAATAAGAGACAATATCGGTTCATTTGTCTCCAAACTAGCTGCTACTACATGCCCGTATTGGGCTCCATCGTCTTCTAGCTATTTTTGCCATCGTCGCCTCGAGCTTCTCCTCCTCGACGTAAAACGAAATGGGGTGGGGGGGGGGGGGTCGCACTTAGCTAAAACACAAAAAATCTTAATCTGATAAGAAAATTGTCTAGATGGCTAGCCAAAATATTGTGTTAGAAATCTGCATAATTTTCCGAGCAACACAAGCCGCACCTTGTGTTGCTGTCACAGAGGTATCGTGTAGTTATTCTTAGGACGTAATAACAACTCTGGGACATATCCCCGCCAGTCAAAGTACCAGACTTCTTGGAGCCATTCACCAAACTCTGACACCTCAGTTCAGTCAGTTGACAGATGAAAGCAGGCTTGAGCAGCAGAACGGGTGGTGCTTCGCTGTTGGGGGTCAACTGCTCGCAGCCGCTCCAGCTCACGAGATCGGTCGGTTCTCGGACGCCCAGTGCGGACCAATCGCGACGGCTATACGTACACGCCGTTGCGCCCATAATTGGCGACGGCGCGACACTAGACAAGCGACACCGCCTGCACGTAGACCCCAAATAGCGTATGCTAGTTGGAGGAGGGACGCCACGACACTCGAGCGCTGGTCGTCGGACAGGTTGGTGTTGGGGAGGAGAGGGGGGGGCCAAAGCAATGCTGACAGAGCTGGGTGGCTTCCAATATGAATCCCGACATGCAACTGAATTGATTTCGTTGGCAGCAATCCTTTGACGTGCCTTGAGCTCTGCACACGATGCAATCCGTGCTGTCGAGGCGGATCGAATTGTACCAGTTACATGGGCCTACAGTTTGTTTTGACTAATCCCGAGCTGAATGATGTAAACCTGACAGTATATATGGAACCGACTTGTAAAGGGTATTTTGGGCGTGCCTGGGTATAGATATGCGGGTTCGCCACTGTCTTCACCACGTCCGCACTTTTCGCCCTCAGACAGATAAGTCGGCGCCACCACGCATTCGCTGTCACATATCGAATGCGCATTCTCCTCCGAGTCGGAGCTGCTCGGGAGCTCGGTGTCTTCGTCTTCCGTGGCAGCTGCGAACTTAACGACTGACTAGAGTGAGTGGCTGAGATGCCTCGAAACACACAACCCACTTTTCTCTATTTATTAAAGTCCATTCCAGCCAACAGAATCTTCAACCGCCTTTAAAAAAAAACTTAAAATGGTATCACAAGTCACCTCTGGTTTGTATAGTATACTAAATCTAGTGATTCTTTCTAAAAGGGCGAAAAATGCGCCCTTTAAGAAGTTCTCGGTAGTTCCTGTAGGTGTATCCATCACCTTAAGAATTGTTCACAATCCCTTTGGGGCCGTGCTAGGTGAAGACATAGTCCCTAAAAGGGCGAATACTTCGTCCTTTTACGAATTCACTGTACTATTTGTAACAGAATCCGATTGGCAAAAAAAGAAAATACTTGCTCGACTAGTCCAACCTACCTTTCATTGGTCAAAACAAAAGGGAACCGCGTACCACTAAGGAACATTTTCGGGTAAAATAAATATATTCCTCGCAATACCCCCTCTTTTCTGACCAAGGACGTGGCTTCGAACGACGACGACGATGGGAAGAAATCGGACCATGGTAGGTATGCGCGATTCCGCGCCATTATCATTCATTAGATAGGCGCCAACATTTGGCGCGCATTTTATGGCGCACGTACTGTGTATGCAACACGCAAATGAAGCAAACGTTCATATACAAGGTTCGTATGCTCTACAAGACTGCGGAACCAACGAGACAGTTGACAATTTACCCGTCCATTGAATGACTTACCGCACGGTACCCGCTTGGCAGTTATGCGCGATTTCGCGTCTTTATCAGTCATTAGATAGGTACGCAGGTTCGCGCCATTACCATCTAATGAATGAAAATGGCGCGGTATTCCAAAAAAAACAATCAGTTTGGAAAGAAGATGGTGAAGCGGAAGTCCGCCGACCATGCTGCTGTTGCCGCAAGGAAGAGCAGGCGCGTGACACGAGCTACCGACACGGGCGGAATCGAGCCGCCCGCAGCGAGCATCATCGGCGGAGTGTTGGAGTTTCGTCAGGTTTGGCAGAGGTTGCGCAAAGCTGGGCGGACGTCCAAGCCTCCCAGCCAAGGCTTAGATTCGCGTTACCGATACATCCGACCGGGGGCGAATTCTCGAGGGAATGAAGGCAAAGACTTTCTGCTAGGCGAAAATGCTGTGTTGAATTTCATTGCCGATCAAGGTAAGCGCTAACGGACTTGTTGGTCCTAGAAGCGGAAACTAACCACGGTGCGCGTGTCTAGAGACTGTAAGTGAGCCCCTCGCTGGACGTGATGGAGGGTTCGGTGTCGAACTACATGGATGAGATGGCTCTGGCGGGATTAGCCGCAGACATGGCAGGCGTGGAGAAGGCGAAGCTCGTGGGCGTGGACAAGGACGCGGTGGTGGTGTAGCAGGAGGTGGACGAGGACGAAGCCTGTCAAGAACTTGGTGCAACAGGTCAGGTATGACGTCCAGCGTGTTGCTTTATAAGCTCTGGTGATTGTAACCACTTGTTGCGTTTTCGTGGCAGAACGGATGTTGTTCTCACCGAGGGCACATGAGGAAGGTGAAATGACGTCTGGACCTCAAGGTGTGGAGCTCCTGGGGTCGCCATTACCTCGGACATCGCCTCTTCTACCTCATTAGATGCTAATAGATGAGTTCGTGGCCTATTCCCCTGCGAGAGAGCCTTGGATGACCAAGAAGGTGTATCGGCCTGTGGGCACGGCGTATATTGTTGGCAGATTTGGTCGCCCCACTAAAATGGGCAAGGATGGGTCCAAGTTCCAGGTTCGATGGTTGGATACTGAATTTCAGAGCAGTGTCGAAAGTCTGAGTGTTAACATCATCCAGCTTGGCATTGAAAACTACAGTGCTGACAAAAGAGAAAACCAACCATGACTAGCAAGAGCTAGTGGAATGCGACGACTGTGAGGAGATCCGAATCAATGACGATGAATCTGAGCTTCAAGGTGCAGAGATTTACGAGGGTTACGACCCAGCGGAACTTCTACTTACGAGCCTTGAAGGAGTCGAGGCAGTGCGTAATATGCGATTCGAACCCTCCGAAACGATGGATGCCCCGCAAGATTTATATCGGCATGCTGACGGAACCACGATGTCCTGCATACGCCCGGAGTACAGACACAACTTCGAGCATTCCGCTAGCTCCAGCTTGTTCGCATTCATCCGGTTGTACTTCTGGCGCCAGGTACAGCACCAAACTAATCGATATGCTGTCATTAACGGCATCAGAGTGACGCAACCGTTCACGATGGCCGAATTGATGCGGTTTGTGGGCATTTTATTCTTCATGGCGCTAAACGACAAAGGCGAATACGCTAACTACTGGGGGCCACAGCCAGAAGACGTTATATTTGGCGGTAATACAACATCTCTCGATGGAATCATGACATTGAATCGGTTCAAGCTACTACGTCGGTGTCTAAGTTTCAACGCGTCTCCTACAACGATGGCCACGGAATCCACAGTACGAATTCGCCCACTACTCAACTTACTGAAGGTCACAGGTGATAAGTATGTTGCCGTTGGGGGAGAGATCGCGCTGGATGAGGCGAGCGTGCCTTGTCGGTCGCGTCAGGGTCGGCATATGATCGTTTACAATCCAGCCAAACCCACGGGGAAATATCTGTTCAGACTCTACACGGTATGCTGCTCGTCGACATGGATTGCTATCAACTACAAACTACACTGCAACCGCAATGACATCGCCGACCGGTTGCACGGCGTGATTTGAAATGAAGAGGTCCAGGCTCTAAGTGAGGAGCTCTCAAAAATGTCGAAGATCCGCCAGCACCTTATTGAAGTCGTGCGGCCTTTTTCGGGTCAAAACGCGTGGGGAACACTGATAACTACTATTCTCCAGTTCAGCTACTGCAAGGTCAGCACATCAAGGGCCTGTATGGACGCGGTACAATACGCAAGGACAGCAAATACTTTTCCAGTCACACTCTGCTCGACAAAGATAACAACTGTTCCCGCGGTGATATGCGTCAGGCACTGTCTCGAGAGCACAGTATGGTAGCCGCATCATGGTGCGACGGGAGTATCGTTAACATGATATCTAATGCTGACGCCTCCACCAGATCATTCGTGACCTGAACGGTGGGGAACCTGGCGCAAGAATTCCCAGCGCCCACCTGTGTCAAGGAGTACAACCACAACGTGCAGGGGATCGACAGGTTGGATCAAATACGAGAGCGATTCTCGATTGTGGACGGCCACAGTTACAAACGGTGGCATAAGGAGCTAGCTCTCGCCCTAATTAACGTTGCAAGGTCTAACGCGTTTCAGACGAGGCGGGCTGATTGCGCCGGAGTCACCCACATAGAATGTTTATGACCGAGCTAGTTGGCGAGCTCATTAGTGGTAGGTGGGTGCACGTGCCAAGCCAAGACAACATGTTCTATGGGTGGAATGCGTTTAGCGATATTGACGATCCCGTAGCTAGCACTCCGTCTCGTCCGAACTATGATCCAATGGTTGGAACCCCAGAGCCAATACGTGGGTCTGTGTCCTCTAGGCATATTCACGCCGAAAAGAATTGCAAGCGCAGACGGTGTATTACCTGGCGATGGAAAGGACGTTCTCCTACGGAAGTAACGAACTATTGTCATACACATTGCTTCCAGCTACACGGCACATCAGCCTGACTAATGAAGTCCCACTTGGAACAGAATCTTTTGTGAGCAGGTCTCGGGCAAAAAAGACAACTCACAGCAACAACGCGTGCGCTCGGCACGGCACAGTGCTCTCTTGATATATCCAATTTGACTGCTTCCTCGAACAAAAAATGGCTGGTGAACACGATCGTAGCCGCACGCATTGGAACTCTCGATGATAGAGCTGCATCCTGCACATCGGCCGCTACCATGGTCACTTTGTGTAGGTGATGATAATCTTGCAAGGAGTTTCCAATTCACACCTCTCCGAGCGCACGCAACTTCGCCCTCACCTCAATGCCGACGCACGCTCTGATATTGGTAGTAAGAGCAATCTGTGCTATAATATTGCCTATGCCCGCGCCAATGTCAGGGAATACGTCCTGAGTAGTGGCAGGACCCATCGCATTAACTAGATCGGCGTCACCGGAAGGAAGCACTTCTCCAGTATTCCTGTGCATTCTTCCAGCCTGTTGTCTCACATCGTCTGCACTCAAGTCACCAAATATGGCTACTATCGCTTGATTCACTTCAGGTAGTGTTAGCAACGGAGTTTCAGGGGCTGCCCTCACTGGATATGACGCCTGCTGAGACGAGGGAGTCGTCGGAGGTACGGACAGCTCTGGCGTCCGTTGATGTGGCGCCGTGGCCTTCGACTGCGCTCCCTTAGGAAGCCCTATTCTTGCAGCTCGTGCCGGGGTTCGCCCCAACATGCAGCAAAGATTACAACGCAAACATCCAGGGCATTGACCGACTCGACCAAGTTCGAGGGTGGTTCTCTTTGGCGGATGGTCATTCTTTCAAGATGTGACATAAGAATCTGGGCCTCGTGGATGTAGCGCGCTTCAATGCGTACTTCACCCGCGAGTTGGCGCTCGGACTCACTAACGATCGCGACTTTCATCGCGATTTTATCGTCCAGCTTAGCTCTGAATTGCTGTCTGGAAATAGGAAAGAGGCGCCTAGTGGAAGGCGCATGTTTTACACCGACGTATCCGTGTCTGACATAGAACGAGCTACACCCCGCGATACAAATCGTGCCATCTCAAATTACTTGTTTTTGTATTGCCGCGTGGTACCACACTTCCCAGCTGTAGTTCACATCAATCTCCTGGACCTTCACTATTGGATCTTTCTGTATGAAAGTCGCCGGAAGCCGTCGATGGTGGCTCCGCAACATACCTTAGAATGGCAGCAAAACCCCGCTGCATATGCAACTACGTCCGCTTCCTACGTGGGCTAATTTTATGGCCTATACTACCCAGGAAGGCTTTCAAATGGGGAGTCAAAATGATGCACTTCGTAAAGATTTCTCATTTTTTGTATGGTGGTAGTGGATCGTTCTATGTCGGACACGGGTAGGTTCCTTGGACGCATCGGCGGAGGTGGACGAAGAGATGTCGTCGTCAAGTGCAGTGGGGGTCGCTGGTAGGTGTGACGCCGACGGAGTTCTCAGTAGCCCCCAGAAGCGGTGCTCTGTGATTTCCTCCAAGCAGCTATACCCAGAATCGAATGGAATCCGACGGCAATGTGTGGGAGGACAGATACGCGACGGAGGTTACCAACTTCGGCGTTCTCCACAACGTTTGCCTCTGTCAGCACGTGTTCGTGGCCGCCGAGCTGTCCATGTGTCCGAAGCAGACATGGACGTGCTGGGATAAGCTTTACCTTCAACGCAAGTAGTTCTCAGCAAAAGGCAATGTACACACGAGCTTGGAAATGTACAAGCTGAAACACGAGAGCATGGATCAGCGCAACTTGATCCAAGACAATAAGTAGCGACTGGAAACCGCGACAGTGTTGTGCGCTCGATCAACTTGTAGCTCATATATCTTGAAGTAAATATTGAAATTGCTGCAATCATTTTCGCAAGAGACCAAAGCCTCGTATGTTATGTCGAGGTGTGTTTATCTTGATTTGACTAAAGAAATTACGCAGACCAGTAGCATTGAAGTGAACGGTAGAAGTAAGCGCGCTGTAGCTCGGCTTTCCAGCTGCAGGCGATATCTACCTCCTTGAGTAGCTCGAAGCTAGAACAAAATTCAGCGAAGCAAGGCTCATAGTGTCGTGGCAAACGCGAGCAGTGAATACGAAGAGACGTCCCTGAATCATCGCACTAAGCTCGCGTTTCACGTATTCAGTCATGACAGGCTCAAACAAGGTGTTGTTCTAAAACACGATTGTAGCTTGTTTGTACCGAGAAATACGTGAGAAACAAAGGCCGGTGATATCGTTACAGTAGAACTCTGCTCTTCCTTGAACATACCGGCCGTGCGGGCTCCTGGCAATCATCTCCACACCAAGTCTGTAGACATCCGCACGCATCTCGATGCCTATCGCCTTCGATATCTTGGTCGCAAGAACGAATTGAGCGATAATATTTCCAAGATCCGCACCAATATTAAAAAAACGTCACTTGGATCGACGTCACCAAGCTCTTGTAGTAGTGTTGTGACCCCTGACGGCAGCACTTCTCCAACATTCAGGTTGACACTGTGATCAGCATAAGCGACCGCAGCACGCGACACGTCAGCAAACATTGAAGTCCCTGCTTGCTACACACTCGACGGCAGTAATACTGACATGGTTTAAGCCTTACATAGCAGCATATATGGAACGGTAGCATCATCCATACTCTCGTAGGACTCATCGTCGTCTGCGCTGTATGCCTGAGTCTCGCAATCATCGCCAGCCGGCATAGAGAGCGGGCTTGACGTCGCAGTTGTAGAAGTTGGGCGTGCTTCAGCTGGCATAGAAGCACCTGCTAGACTTTACTCTGGCGGCGTTGGTACCTACCGTGCTGCATATTTCGACGCTGACCCTGCTGGACTTGGTCTTGGCAGCGCTGCTGCCTGGCGCGCTTCACAAGGCGGTGCCGCTGCTGGACGAGCTGCAGGTGTCGATACTACATCTGCTGGGCGTGATCGTAGTGACATTGGTGCCGGTCGTGCTCCAGACCTCGGAGCTGCTCCTGTTAGGCTTGGGTTTGGTGGCGCTTGTTGCTGGCGCGCTTCCGGAGGCGGTGCTGGTGCTACTGGACATGATCTTGGCGGCGATGGTGCCTGACGCGCTACACGAGGCGGTGCCGCTGCTACACGCGCTGCTGGTGTGATCGCCGCTCCTGCTGGGCGTAATCGTCCTGGCGATGGATTCGCAGCGAGGCTCCGAAGCTGCTGTGCTACACCAGGAGGGCGGCTACGTGGACGCCGAGACACTGCGAAGACATTGACTGGGAAGTGAGTGATATCTCTGCCCCACGTTCGGAACAGCGACTGGAGCCTCTGACGCAGCGCGAATGCTGAGTGTCCTGTCGGGCTCATACGCCGAGCGACGTCCGTCCATCGGATTCGCGACCCAGCTTCGATGTAAGTCCGGGCGAGCTGGACAAGCTGCCTGTCGTCGTCGAAAGTGAAAGTGGTTCGCATGTGAGCACAAAAACGCAATTGCAGCGATGTTAGTAAGAAACTTGAACTTCCGTTTCCGTACTGAAATGAATGAGATCCAGTCGTTGCGAGCAGGAGCGAAAGTCGTACTTGTGTGGGGCTTCAACGAACAGGGTAATCTGTGCTGTCATTTTCTCAAGCCGGCGACGTTCTGTCAACGGCATGTCCGTCAGCTACTGCGGTCCATTTTCGAGTGGGGTGGTCACTTGTAGCTGTACACAACACGTATCTGCGGTACGAGGCTGTCGGTGACATGCACGTTGGTCGTACTGTGGCAGGTTTGCCAACTGAAAGCTACAAGTTTTCAACTTTAACTCCGCATTTTGACACTCACAACGAGTGCGTTGAAAACGGTATGAGGCTGATGTTCCCTGAGTTGCCCAAAAGGCTCGAGCACATTGCCGAATACTGTTTGGCGTATCTAGTATGCCAATCGTCTTTATTGAAGGCCACACTATCACCACAGCATCACGTGATTGAAACACCCATCTTCTAAGACGACAACTTACTATCAAGCCTCACGACACGAATTAGAACCTGTGATGGCTGCGCTGAGGTACGCATTCGCCCGACTGGAGTCCCCCCCCCGACGTGTCTATCCTCTGAGAGATGAAGTGGTTAAAGGGTGCTTTGCTGGAACCACTGTCGAAATTCGTAGCAACGCGACTTGACACTGTCCAGGGCATCAAATCCGAGCTGGAGAAGCGTGCTATCGTTGCGTGGACAGCTACATATGTCTGTCTGTATGAAGCCATTAAGGCATGCCTTAATTATTCTGGCATGACTGACCTTGTGGACAAGCTAATTAGTACACGGAGACCGGCAGTCAACACTCCCGATGAAGACAACGACCGCCAGCTGTGTCACAACTGGGGTTGCAAGTTGCGGCGTGTTCCCGCGGATTTTACTATCCCAGACTGCTCCGTTCGTCATATGTTGGTGCTTTGGATGTGTGGTAATAAGACGAAGCAAGTGCAATCACTTCGCTGTCTCGACGGCCGCGATATTCCCAGCCGAAAGATGCAAGAGCGCCTCCGTCAGCTACGCTATCTAAAGATCTATCTAAAGATGAAGATTGAGAACGATGCGGCGTCCAAAAATCTACTCCAGCTTGATCAGAGTATCGACGAGGCGACATAGGCCTTTGTACTACAAAGTTTGTAGCCTGTGCGGACAGCGTCGCTGTCGACGACACTACAGAGCGCTCTCGAAAACGACGACGTGGGCAGCTCAGCTGGGCAACCGTCGGAAAGCTACTGAGGGAAAAAAAAACAGTATGTCAATGGTGCGTGCAGCCTGGTAGAGCCATCGTGTTGTTTGCATCTTCTACCAGTATCTATCTCGAATTCACTTCTCAAACGTCATACAATACTCTTGTCTGACCGTTGTCTGACGAGTTCCGTCCTTTGGCCGATTTTCTCGCAGGTTTTGGCTCGACCTTCAAAGGGCGAAAAATGCCTATTGGTCACGAAAGGTTAATGTATATGTGGACCACCTCAGAATTGTGATTCAAAATTGAGTATTAACGATTGCAGGTCCTATTCATCCTGACCACCCGAACGCCAGTCGACCTGCATCCGCGATGCTTCTGGGGCCCTCGTGCTCCGCTGCTCGCGCGGGCGTGCGTCGTCTGGGTCTGACGTCGGCCATCCACGCGCCGGTCCAGCGGTCGTTCCTGCGTCCTGGCAACACCCTCACCGTGCTGCAGCAGCCTCATGCGGCCTTCATCCGCTTCAACTCGACGGACGCGGCAGCCGCGGCCTCTTCCGCTGTAGCAACGGACGCTGCAGCGCCCAAACACGTCGCCGCCAAGTGCCGCAAGAGCAAAAAAGTCAAGAAGAAAGCAACGCAAACTGCAACTTCTGCTGAGGCTGCCGAGGTGGCGGAGACCCCGGCACCAGCGCCGAAGAAGAAGCCCAAGCAGAAGCAGCGCAAGCCCCTGACGCAGAAGGAGATTGAGGAGGAGATGCTGGCCAGAGCTCTGGCTGGAGACGCCAAGACAACTGCAGCAGCTGTTGTAGCCACAGAGAGCCCAAAGCAGGAGAAGCAGAGCAATAGCTCTACGGACAAGACGTCTGCGGAGACTGCAGTGGTGCCGGCGCCGGCGAAGGAGCCGATGCCGCTGAAGAACCTGAAGACGGAGAAGATCACGATGACTCTTCAGGAGATTGCAGCATTGCAGAAGACGCTGCCGAGCGAGAAGGAGATTGCGTCGCTGATCACCAAGCTCCGTCGTGTGTCCTTTGAGAACGCACACAAGCTCTTTGACTTGTACCGCAACTTTGGAAACCCGTACCTGGATGAAAACTTCTTAACGCCTGGAGTGCTGGCGTGCTGCGAGGCGAAGAAGCCAGCGGATGGCATCCATATTGTTCGGGATATGCTGAACCAAGGACGAAAAGTAGACGAGTCTACACTGCGGACGCTGTTTGACGCTTGTGATAAAGCTTCGGCTGCTGTGGAAGTGATCGAACTGTGGGATCTGATGGAGCGAGCTGGCGTGAAGCTGGAGCTGGCAGACTACAACCGTTTCCTGGATGTCTGCTACCGCCAGGAGTATCTGGATGGCGCCGTCAAGGTGTTGAAGCAGCTTCGCCTGCTGCGCCCGATCTCAGTGCACACGTATATGCACTGGCTGTTGCGTGCGTCGATTGTCTGGAGATCAGATGCGTTCTTTGATATATTGATGGAGATGCGACTGTCCGAAGTTGAGCCGGAGATCATGTCACTTACTTCGCTCGAGTCGGGACGCAAGGACCGTGCGCTGACGGTCATGGAGGGAGTGCGCGCAGTTGGATTGGATCCTTGTTTTGCGATGTCGTCGGTGTTCTCATCGATGCAGTCGTCGGTGTACAGCAATGGACCAAGCTACCAGGCTCTGACGAAGAAGGACGTCCAGGACGCACGGGAAAAGTTTGGTGACCTCACGCCCACCGAGCTAGAATGGCCTGTGACCCCGATCCCGCAGGTGCTGGAGACCCAGGCAGCAGGGCTGCTACTTCAGCAAGAAACTTTCCGTCGCCTGAAGCGACAGCAAGTGAATCACATCGACAAGCTACTGGAGATGCTTCCTATCACGACCAACATGACCATCAACCTGCGCAAGCAACTGCTGCGTATGTCGTTGCTGGTGAACACGCACCGTGTCCGCCGCGATAGGGCCACTATCTGCAAGGAATACGACAGCGGCCGGAGCCTCATCGAGCTTTCGACGGTACACAACTATCCCCCCGTGTCGCTTATGCGGGTCATTCTTCGTGCCAAGGGCAAAAGTCAGGTAGCGATCAAGGTATGTTCAGCTTGTTATCGCCGCAATGTCGTGTTATGCTAGCCTCTAATCTGCAAAACGTGTGTGTGTGCAGTACTCTCTGTCCAGGCCTGCTGAGAATCTTTCTAAGCGCGACCAGTATGAGCTGCGCAAGGCTACGCAATACGACAGCATTCACAAGAGTGACCCACTCATTGGTGCGCCAAAGTACAATGCCGACTCGTTGGAGCGGGCCATCGAACACTTCCTCAAGGCAAAGGGAATCCGTCTGAAGTACGTTCGCTATCAACAAGCTTTATCTCCGCATTCAGAGCGCTAAACTAACTTTTTTTTTTTTTGCCTATGCAGAACCCAAGCCGAGCTGTGCGCGGACCAGCTTGTGACGCATGGCCGCCGCGTTATCTCCCCGGATATTTTACTGCTGGACCCCGTGATCATCAACGGCGTGCCCATCCGGTGGATCGACGCCAAGAACTACTACGGCGCCCACATTGTGAGCAAGCGGCTGATCTCGACCCAGCTCGCGAACTACGTGAAGGAGTGGGGTCCCGGTGCCATCGTGTTCGGCATGGGCTACAGCGACATGTTCTCGCTGCCGGGCGTTGTCTGTTTGGACACGACGCCGTTCCCGAAGTCGCGCAAGGAGGCTGCCAAGGTGCGCGTCAAGTCGTTCCTGCACTCGTGCTTGAACGTGTTCCGCTGGAAGAAGCACCTGGGCAGCGAATTGACGCAGAACTACCGCGGCATCGAAGATGACGCAGCAGCAAAGCCGTCCACTTCGACCTCGCCGTCGTCGTAGTAGTAGCAGCCTGCCAGATAGATCAATGCCAACCACTTCAAGCACAAGCCCATGTGCTACAGTTCCGTCCCGTAAATACGGTCACTTTCCCATACAGGTTTTCCACATGGCAAATGGATAAGTAGTAATCACAACTTAGTAATACTAAGTTAGTATCACTTGGCGACTGCTCAGCTCGATCAGAATCAGGCGTCTGGTGCCTGCAGTCCGCGGCGTCACTAGCACTTTTGCCCGCCATGGCCGCTCGCCGGCGTCCGCGTAGCTGGCTCTACCTGGTGGAATGCCTGCGAGACCCTCCGCGCAGCGACTTCGCCTTCGTGCCGCACCAGTACATCGCCGCGCCGCCGGAGCTGTCGGACGCGTCCGAGCTCTCCCCGAGCGACGAGAGCACCCCCATCAACTCCCGGTCCGTTCCCACCTCATCTTGTTCCTGTCACATGCAGCACCACACACTGACGTGGCCCTGTTACTGTACGTACGAGCAGCCCCGAGTATCGCCAGAAGCGGCAGACGCGCCCCCAGCGCAACTCCTTCTTCGCGCTGCATGTGGCGGCCATGGGGGCGGCGGGCGTGGCCTGTGCCTGGCTGACGCTGTTCCCTATCGCCCCCGGACGGCTCTACAACATGCAGGTGGACGTGTTCCGAGCCAGACACGAGCACGCCGAGTTCTTCTTCCGCTCCTGTTTGTATCTGGGCACGGTGCTCGGAGCTGCGGGCGCTGGCTACTGCGGAGATCGCCTGGGACGAGCGGGCACCTTGGAGCTAGCTGCCATCCCATTTATCGTGGGCTGGGTGCTGGTTGGGGTTGCTTATGGGGAGCTGACAGTGCTGATCGGAAGATACCTGCTTGGCGCAGCGGCTGGGATCATCTACGTCATCGTGCCAGTGTATCTGGCTGAAGTGAGCGCGGCGCACACTCGCGGACGAGTGATCTGTATGCAGATGCTCTTGTCGGCAATGGGAGGGGTCTGCTATTTGGTGCTTGGAGCGCTCTTCATGTACTTGAGTCGACAGTATCTGGGCTTCAACCTCAGTGAGTGGAAGGTGTTGGCACTGTCTGGGGTCGCTCCAGCGCTGCTGCTGCTGCTGTTCGCGCAAAAGCTCCCGGATTCGCCCACGTGGCTCATCGCTCGCCATGACGACCGGGAAGCGGCTTTTGAAGTGCTGTACAAACTGTTTAACCGCGACGAGCGTGTTGCAGAGGACGAGACCAACGCCATTATCCATGCCAAGGTGCTCGCAGCGACGGAGCGGCGCCATCACGGCGCGTTCTTCCGACCCGTGCTACTTTGCGCGGCGCTCTTTACCCTGCGTGCTGTGAGTGCGTTCCTGCTTGAGCCGGCAATTACGTCGACGCTTGCGGAAGCGAGCAGCAGGGGCGTGGGAGGAACGCGCACGAACGTCTCGTTCGTCCTCACGATTTTCGGCGTCGCCGTTGAAGGTGCTGAGGAAGGGCTAATCGCCGTGACCATGGCTGTTGCGG
This sequence comes from Phytophthora pluvialis, assembly GCA_001314425.1. Taxonomy (NCBI): domain Eukaryota; phylum Oomycota; class Peronosporomycetes; order Peronosporales; family Peronosporaceae; genus Phytophthora; species Phytophthora pluvialis. Next base: position 30,442 of record LGTU01000087.1, on the reverse strand, counting down.
TGGCTGCCGCCATGGGTGTCGTAGCGTGCTTCTACTTTGTTGATACCAGAGGACGACCTGCTGCGCTGCAATGTGGCTGCTACTTGGTGGCGTTGGCCTGCGCGTTTCTGCTGGTCTCCATCTACAGAAATACTTCACAGCAGCAGCAGGGGGATGACGACGGCGTAGCGCTGAGCGACTCCGGCTGGGCTGCAATGCTGCTTGTCAACGCCGGACACCAGCTTGGCCTCGGCGTTGTGCCCGTGATCATGATCAGCGAGCTGTTCGCCGTGAAGCAGCGCATGGGTGCCGTCAGTCTCGTGGTGATCTGGGAGGCGATTGTAAATATCTGTCTTGCGCACGCGCTCCCAGTGCTTCGCGAGCTCCTGCCGTCTCCAGTTTCCATCTTTGGCTTCTGCGTTGGGATCGTTATGGCGTGCAACATCGCCGGAGCCGTCTTGTCCTGGTGGTACGTCCCCGAAACGAGCCGGCGCAGTCTCCAGGATATCGAGTCCATTCTGTGCGGATGGCAGCCCGCCACTCCTCGCCGCGGCACTTCCTCGCGCGTGCGGCTCGAGTACGGCAGCAGCGACTAAAATGTTACCCACCCGACGGACACGAGAACCACAAGTTTGGCTTGCATTGCAAATAAATAGGTGCCTAATAGACTTCTCCCTACGCTGTCTGGCGCTCCTCGGACAGAAGGCCCGACGAGCTGGACGACGCCGAGTCTTCGAGCTCAGCGTCAGCTTCGTCTTGCTGGACGCCGGCGGCCAGTTCCTGCAGCCTGGCCATCACCTGGTCGTACGAGCGACACCACCACGACTCGGTGCGGTACTTGATGCGGCCGTAGTAGCCTAAGCTGCGAGGGTCGTCCAGGAACGCGTGCATGTGGACGTGGTCGATGCTGTTGAACGGTGGCACGTGGAATGAGTAGCGCACCGGGTTCTCGTCCCCGTCTCCGTGGGCCTCCTCGGGTCCCTCTGGCTGCAGCTCCACGCAGTCCTCTATGGCTCCGTTTCCGTCCGGTCCCTTCGTCATAACCGCCTCGGCCACGCGGTGCATCCGCGCGAGCAGCCCGCGGTGGCGGGCGGCCAGCCGATTGACGTTCCGGATGTGCGCGCGCGGCACGATGAGCACGTGGCTGGGCACGATGGGCCTGAGCGGGCGGAAGACGGCCACGTGCTCGTCCTCGTACAGGAAACGCTCGGCGCGCGTGCGCAGGATCTCGCAGAAGCGGCAGCTGCGCACGTGTCCGTCACGGTGGTAACGGACGCCCTTGTGCTTGGAGAAGACGCCCACGTTCAGGCGCGGCGGCGGCAGCACGCCGCTCGACAGACGCGTGAGGCTGGAGCTGCTGTGCGTCGTGGGCTCCAGGGGGTCTGGCTTGCGCTCGAGCATTCGACAGCGAAGAGAGGGGGGGACGGAAGTGGGAAGTGCGTGCGGTCTCGAGCCGATCGGTTAATGCTGAGCTGGGCGGCCTAGCGACTCGACTCACTGAGAGGGGGCCAGCCGGCTGTCTCTTCCGCTGTACTTGGCGTCTGTATGCTGATACAGTAGCCCACTTGTTTCAGTTGAAGCTCCTTCCCAGGTGACTAAACTCGGCGACATGGCTGCGGTTGCAGCGAAACCCCGCGTGGCACGGCATGTCCATGCCGCGCCAAGGCGCAAGACCAAGTGGTCTTGGTACAATGTATTGTAGGTGCACGACTCTAAAGATACTTTGAGACAGCGGCGCGACCAGCCAAATTGCAACGGCCCACGGCTGGGGTGCAAGCCTTGTGAGGACGTAATTTGCACTGTAAATGCGTCATCGTACAATGAGCATTGTTTCAAGCAGTGGTAAGCCGCAACTGACGTTCTGGCGCGTCGCTGGCATTTGTTGCCGTCTGCTGTTGACCAGGCCAGAACCATTTTCTTGTTCGCGTCATGTCACGCGAGGAATAGTACTGTCGCTTTGCTCAGTCCGCGGGGTGTTTGCCTGTGTTGCACTTCTGTCGACTGAAGCTGTAGTGCTGTACGTTTACGGTGAAGTGCAACAAACTGCTGTAGTAGTAATCAACAAGAAGATACTTTTTCTTTTCTTTGAGTCTGCATGTACACTCGAAGCTGAGGCATGGTCGATGATGATTGCCACGTGGTAGCAATGTGAACGCGTATCTATTTATCCTGTCACCTACACCAGGATCGACTTAGTTCATCCATCGACTTTGCATTACGCAGTCTGGTACGCGTTGGCACGGTGCTTGGGCACAAACTGGAAGCCTTCTGGCACGGGTCCAAGCAACAGCTCAGAGATCTTGACCCAGTCCACGGCCTGATCGCTGGCCATCAAGGTCTCGAGGTCGTTGCGTCCGTAATACGGCGACGGGCGGTCGTTGATGCGTTGAGGGAGAGTCTCCAGTATGCCCACGGGAATGTAGCGGCACAAGAACGACTGCCATTCGAGCAGGTAGCGGCGCGTGCGGTTCACGCCCTTTTGGTCCGAGCCCCAGTGCTCCAGACCGAAGCGAACGAAGTCCTTGAGCAAGTCCAGTCGCTCCGAGGCCGAGATATCCCAGTGGCGGCGCTCCTTGATCTCAGTGGGCAGCCACGGCTTGATCAGTGCGCCGCGTGCCAGCATGCACGTGTCCAGCTTGCCGTTCTGCAGGTGCTCGTCAAACTCCTCGTACGACAGAACGTCACCACCGCCTACGAACGGCAGGTGCGGCAACGGCTTGTCATCGATGCTGTCCTTCTGGGAGTCGCTGCACTGGAAAATGTAGTCCCAGTCGGCGTTCTTCGTGTAGCGCTGTAACCGGGAGCGGCCGTGCACCGTGATGGCGTCGATGGACTGTGTAGCTCGCAGCTTGAAGTCAGCGGTGACGACCGCAGCATTCACGTATGCCTGCGAGGCGCGCACGGCCTGCAGCTTTGGCACCAGTTTGTGTGCAGTTGGCTGCTTATCGCTCCAACCCGTGCGAAGCTTCACGGTAAGACCGGGTGTGTTCACCGTACCGCCAGTACGCATGCGCGTTCCAAGCTCCAGTCCGGTCAACGCGCCCGAGACGACCTCGAGCAATCGTGGTGGGCGTGTCATCAATGCAGATCCAGCGCCAGAACGGCACACGATGTCGATGGGGCAACCCATGTTGATATCCACAAAATCAATTTCCGTCTCGCGAGCTAAAAGCTCGCACACACGGGCCATCTGGTCACTGAACGAACCCGCGAGCTGCACACCGAAAATGTCCTCGCTCTTGTGGCGACGCAGCAATGCCCACTCCGACTGCTGAGCCTTGAGCAGGTTGGTGGCCATGGCCATCTCACCGCACGTGATGTCAGCACCGGTTTGCTTCATCAATCGACGGAACGGCAGGTTGCCCACGGTAGTGAGTGGGGCAATGTAGATCTTCTGCTTAAAGTCGACAGGCTTGCGCTCGGCGAGCAGCGGGCTCTCAGCAGCGGGTTCCATCTTGGCATCTTCAGATCCAGACTCCGTTTGCGCAACTGCTGGCACAGACTCCGCTTCTGCGGACGCAGTTTCTACAGCTTCGTTAGACTCCGATTTCGCTGCCTCGCTGTTCTGAGTATTTTCAGCAGCAGCTTCCGGCTTAACCTCCTTCTTCTCGTCATTGCGCTGCTGACGCTTGCTGTTTTTCTTTCCTTTTTTCATCTGCTGCTTCGACTGGAAGTCGTACGTGTCCTTGCGCAGCTTCAGACGCAGGTCATGGGTCAGGTCGTTCACCTCATCGCCCAAGTCATGTCCCGATGTCTCCACATATCCGTCGCGCTTCACGTTACGATAGGTGCCATCCACCTTCTCAATGTGTGCATTGGCAAACCGACACGCCACGCCGTAGCGGCAGTAGCCCACAGCGTTGAACACTGGGCAACGCTCGCCCAGGTCCTTGGTCTTGCGCTTCATGTAGTCGTCAATGTCATGGCTAAACTTGCAGCTATCACCGAATTGACAGCCTTCACCGGAGGCCACAGGGCGGCACAACATGTCCGCGGGGTCTTGCTCAACATCCGCGGGCCGTTTCTTAAATGTTCCGCTGCGCTTCTTCTTGCCGCCTTCGCGGTCGCGATCGTCCTTCACTTCTGTCTTTCCCTTTACATTTCCGTTCTCAAGGTTGGCGGGCTTGGGGGCCGGCTTGGGCTTCAGGAACCTATGAGAATAGTAGTGGTTAGTCGATGATACAGACCTGCTGATACCGTGGGCTGTACGCACTCTGGCTTGAGGGGAGCTTCGCCCACGCGACGCTCACGCACAGGCACTTCAGTGGAGACTGGCGTAGCGGTGCTATCGGTCTTCGGGGTCTCGGTGGACGGCGTCGCCTGTTGCTCCATCTTGACGGGCTCAGTCTGCTTGTGGACGCAAAACGATGAATGCCAAGAGCGGGGTACGATTTCGCACTTGAACAAAGTATGGCCGGGTTGCAAACATACAATTGGCAAGTCTAATTCAGAGAGGGTTACACTCTGGTTACGCCACCAAACCCGCTGTACTGTAGCCCCCCGAGTCGACCATGGTGCCACTACATGCAGCTTACAACGTTATTGGGGAGTCGAACAGGTTTTGCACATTTTTAGGGCCTTGATATCGGTTGCTGACGTCTGTCGATGGAAGAGGCCCGTTGCTGCTCGGATAAGGGCAACAGCACCTCGGGGCGGTTGTCTTAAGTAAGCAGTTCTGCCGAGGCCAGTTGTCAGACAGCGGCATCGCCACACAAGTTCTTCATTACGCGATTACGAGTCCAACAAGGTGATGACGAACCGGCCAATCTAAAAACGTGACACGAGGGCAAGCCCCGTACTTGAAGACAAGGCTCCTTCGAAGCCCACGAGCTCTCACCTCATTCCTCAATCTACTTCGTTCAGCACAAGCTTCTCGTGCGACTTCGACTTTATCACCATCGATGGCTCCGTCAGTTGCCGCAAGATCCTACGACTCCCTACTTCGGTCGGTCGCCTCCAGACTCCTCACCGAGGCTGGACACTCGCTGCAACACCTCCATCACGCCACCAGCTCCGACATCCGAGAGATTGTGCACCACCTTCTCGTCGTTCGTCCTCCTCCTGAAGACAGTGACAACGCCAAGCAGGAAGAAGAACTCTACAGCCAAGTGGACTCTCTACTGAACCTCGAGCTCACGCAACGCAAGACCATCGTGGACGCTCATCAGTTGCCCACCGTCTTGAAGCCGTCGTCGCCGGACGCGCATGGATTCCAGCAGGTCGCACTGTGGAAGGGCGACATCACCACACTCAAGGCCACGGCCATCGTGAACGCCGCCAACTCAGCGCTACTCGGATGCTTCCAGCCGTCGCACAAGTGCATCGACAACGTGATCCACAGCATGGCGGGACCTCGCTTGCGCACGGCATGCCACGAGATCATGTCTCGCCAAGCGCATGACGAACCCGTGGGTAATGCGCAGATCACACCAGGTTTCGCGCTGCCCGCGGCCTACGTGATCCATACTGTCGGTCCGCAATTGCGTCATGGCTCGCAGCCTACTGGTGCCGAACGTGAACAGCTGCAGGCGTGCTACACCAAGTCGCTGGACGTGTTGCTGAAGAAGGTTGGCCAGAGTGAGGAACGCGTGTCGATCGCATTCCCGTGCATTTCGACGGGGTTGTTTGCGTTTCCGAGCGACTTGGCTGTACCGCTTGCGGTTGACAGCGTGTTGGAGTGGCTGGCAGCGCACCAAGAGGAGACTCGTGGGTGGAGGGTGGTTTTCAACACGTTCCTAAAGCGTGACTACGATCTGTACAAGGATTACATCGAGAGCAAGTGCCCGGATAGCGTTGCGTTGCCTCCTGCTCCAGTTTCAACAGCCTTGCAGAGCGCGCTGCGGGCTATTCAAGACGCTGACTTCCTGCTGGTCGCGGGCGGTGCTGGACTCTCGGCTGCCGCTGGTCTTGACTACACGTCCGACGCAGTCATGAAGAAGTTCCACCCTGGGATCAGGAAGATCATCCCCAGCTTCCGCACGATGTACAGCTCGATCGGATATACAAACTGGGACGAACCGCTCATGTGGGGATACCTGTTCAAGCAGATTAGCATGGTCCGGTTCGACTGGGTGCGCCACCGCACGGTGCCAACTTACGACTACGTCAAGAGCATCTTCAACAGGTTTGAAAACCGCAATCCTGGCTCCGCGTTCATCAAGACCAGCAACGCTGACGGCATATTCGAGCAGGAAAATTTCGACACGAAGTCCATCTACCTCATCCAGGGCGAGTACGGCCGCATCCAGTGCTCGAAGCCTTGTGCAGAAGACAGCGTTTGGAGTTCTCGCCCGTTCATGGAGAAGGCCCTCAAGAGCTTCAACCCGAAGACGTACAGAATTGAAGACCCGGCCGGAATTCCAAAGTGCCCCAAATGCGGTGGCAGGATGTTCCTCCTCCTGCGAGTGGACGATTCGTTCTTGCAGAACGCACTGGAGGACGGTCGTGCCGTGTACGACAAGTGGCTTGCTGGAGTGCTGGACCGCGTGAGAAATGAGGGCAAGAAGCTAGCGATTATCGAAGTTGGTGCTGGCTTCAACACCCCCGGCGTGTTGCGTCTGCCCAACGAACGCATCGCACACACTGACGGGGTGCAGCTCATCCGAGTAAACCCTGAATACCCGGAGATGCCCTTCCAATCACACGGTGTTGGCGTTGCTGAGGACGCGAATGCTGTACTGGAGTTCATCTCACAGCGCGTTGAAAGCAAGTAGGTCTTCACAATGTTAATCATACTGAGAGAAATCTGTCCATTCAAAAAGTTGTATGTTGGTTCCTGTTCATCTACTCGTCTTCAAACTCAAACGAGTCGTAGCCGTCCTCACCATCTCCGCCTGCATCGTTGAGCTCCTCGAGAAGAGCCTTGATACGCACAATCGCTGCAGGAGACGACACGATCGAGCAAGAGTTGTGTCGCTTCACGGCCACAAGCACAATGTCTCTGTCACCGGTCTGAGCGGGCTCCATGTCGTCCAGTGCCACAGCAAGGCTACCCTCCGTCATCTCTGCTAGTTGCTCCCGTGCGTGCTCACCAGCATTCTTCAACCACATTTCGCGTGACTCCAAGAAAGAAGTGAACTCGTCTTGTGGCAAGTTCAGCACTCGGGCGTTCATCTCAGGCAGCAACGCCCGAGCACCATCGTCTGTAAACTCATCAGCAACAGCCTCAATTCCGGTGCCAGGTCGCAGTGCAAACACGCCAGCGTGATAGATACTCAGCCGCCCACGGAGCTGGCTCGTCACCAGCTCTGCGACTGCAGGGGTCACCACGTGCACTGCACGTTTTTGGCGGGCCATCCCTGCACGCTCCAAGAATGCTGAATTGCTGCGAAGAGCGAAGAATGACCGAATTGATGACAGGTGCTTCTGGTCGATGGTTGTAAAGCTGCCAAAGGGCTTCTCAGACTTCGCCTGCTTCTTGTTTTTGGGGTCTGTAGACGCCTTTGTCTTGGTCTTGGGTAGCGGGGCAGGTCTCGCAGCGACAGCAACATTTTCTGGCTCGCCAACCTTACGAATGACAGCGAGGAAGAGGCCGTGGGTGTTGTTTTGGTGAGGCAACACGCGGACACAACGTTCTAGGCGCATCTCATCACGTTCTTCGGATGTCGGTGGCCACATGGACGGACGGAGACGATGCCTTTGGTCCGCCGGGGCGTCATCCCAGGATGCCAAGCCGAGAACATCCCATTGAGTCAGGCCATGAGAGCGCTCCAGTCCTTCCAGAATATCGTAGGTCTTAACGAGCTCCAACGCACCCTTCGAGCGGCGAAGAAGCTCAGCCACCACTGCCTCGTCCTCGATCGGGTTCAATGATCGCGTGCTGTAGAGCAAAGCGCCGCCAACACGCACGAGAGACACTGCATGCTCCGCCAGGCCAAGTTGGCTCGGGTGGTGTCCCAATGCCTGCTCGGGACTCCACGTACGCCACTTCTCGGGAAGCTTACGAACCAACCCGTCTCCAGAGCACGGCGCACAGCAAATCACACGGTCAAACAACGCATCAGCAGCCTCCGGAGCAGGGAATTCCTCCGGCTTGTGCGCCGTCACAACGAGCTCGCGTGCAAGAGGCAGCGTCCGCGTCACATTTCGCACAGCAGAAGCCGCCGCCGTGGCGTCACGCTCGTTCACAACCAACAGACTGGTAACACTCGAGCTGGTCTCGATCCCCGCACTAGCGGGCGACGCAGAACACAAATACTCTTCCACGGTGGGCGCTCGGTGTTCGCCGCCACCGCAAAGGTCCAGCACCCGTTGACCGGGCTGGATATCCAAGAACGCCGGCAGCACGGTTGCTGCAGGGTCCTGTCGAAGCAGCGTGCCCAACGATCCTTGCGCGCGCACATACGTACTAAGCGAACGCAGGCCTTCCACCTTGCGGAACACCTTACTGTCCACCGACAGTTTCCACAGTCTCTTCTCGGGGGCCCACGACTCGGGACCAAACTGCACGTGCATTTCACCTCCTCCCACGGGCGTGGGCACCGTCACCTCGCTCAGATCAAAGTCCAGCTCCAGCGATCCCGTCACGATCTCGCTCAGACTCGTGTAGTTGCCATTGACACGCAGGTGCACGGGCAGCGGCTCCTTCAAACAGGCCAAGAAGCGCGCGAACTCGTCCTTGTCCAACCCCAAGCAGCGCTCGTAGAACTGCTCGAAGGCGCGGTTCTCCCTGTCGAACTTGCGCCACACGATCTTCTCGGCCTTCTCCTCGCGGTGCCTCTTCCGGCGCTGGTCCACCGCGTGCTGCTCGGCCTCGGCCCGCGCGCGCTTGCCCGCGGGATTCTGCTGCCCTTCCAGCTCCCGCACAAAGTCGCGCACCTTGTCTCCGTCCTCCAGCGACGGCAGCGGGATGGCGGCCGCGCGGTTCGTGTCGTCCGCCGAGTCCGAGTCGCTGTCGTAGATGGTCTTGTGCTGGCGCTTCTGGGGCGTGTTCGAGGCCGCAACTCCGGCTGCAGCACCGGGAGACGCAGCGGATTCTCCCTTCTGCTTCCTCTTCTTCTCGCGACGCAGCGCAGCGCGACTCTTCCCGCCCATGATCGCAGCAAGTTCCTCCTCGAGCTCGAGGGATGACTGTGTCAACGTATTGACTGGCCGTAATACCTCCTCAAAAGTGATTACCCCAATTACATGTGAGCCAATACTTTTGATGAAATCAGAATACTTTTCAACCAATCAACACGCACGACACTTTTCCACCAATCCGAACGTCGTATCCTGCTTTAGAAATCCGGGCGGGGGGAGATCAACATTCCGCCGTGATGGAGGCGGCGACGGAGCAGTTCCGCGCCTTACTGGGTGCGTGCGTGGCCGTCAGCGCCGCCGCGGCAGCCTCCTCTGACGCTCAAGACGCGGATACGCGAGTGCGGAGCGTGGACGCGGCGCTGGGCCTCTCGGCGGAGCAGCTGCAGTACTGGGACTCCCTATGCGGGGCCTCCGCCTCGGGCGACGCGCTCTCATTGGCCGAAGATCTGGCGCTGCTGCTGGCCAGCACCAACGTTTCGACCAATCAGCTGCTGAGCGTGCTCCGCGTGCTGCTGGTGCACGAGTCGCTGCACTGCGCGGGGCTCGTGCGATTGGCGCAAATGACGTTCGAGGGCTTCAAGGTGGCCAAGCGCTGGGACGCGCTCAACGCCGTCTCGACGCACTTATTGGACACCATTTACGCCAAAATCCTGCCGAAAGACACTCGAGAGCGCGCTCTGAGGTTTTACGTTGAAGTTTTAGTGGGGTTCCAGCATTCCGCCGAGCTGTACGAGAAAAATGTGCCTAAAGTCGTGCAATTGGCGGAATTATTCAGCGAGGACAGCGACGAGAACAAGGAGCTGGTGCATCCGCTGCTGGTGGCGTGTGCTGCGTTGGAGCATTGCCATCGAGGCTACGAAGCGGAGGCCATGACGCTGAGACGGGCGATGAGAGCGAGCTTCGGGTCGCGGGTGTATCGACCCACTGCTGCGGAGGCGGAGAGGCTGCTGAGAGCAAGCGCGTGGGTGCTGCCGGCGGAGAAGCTGGACGAGATGCTGCCGTCTATTGAGGGAAAATGGGTCGTGGACGAGTTTATCGGCGATCAGCATGGAAACGCAGGCCCGCAGAATGCAGGCTCGGTGCTGCTGAAGACGACGACCAATTGCTTCGCGCACGAAGTGAAGGCGACGATGGTTGACCCAAAATTGAAGCAGAAACTGGAGTTGACGGGGTATTTGTTCCAGCAGATGCCCGAGATGCAGGTCCTGTTGGCACGCCCGGAGACGATGGAAGCCTCAGCCTGGGAACTGGAGGGACATTGGAGACAGCTGCATGAAGAAACCGGGCCTGCTACTTCGACCGCGCCGATGGCGCCGATCTCAGCCCCGACCTGGGACTGTCGTGCGTGTACCATGAATAATGAAGGGAGTGCTACAAAGTGCACGACGTGCGGAACAGAGCGCCCGGCGGATGTGAATGTACCGACGATCCCTGACAGCAGCAAAGGTAGCAATCCTGCACCATTTTCGGCGACGTTCAGCTCGGACTTGTCGTTTATGCGGTTGAGATGGTCGCGCGGTGAGCAACAAGGAGTTTGGCTGGCGCGTAAACAGACCGTTGAACGCACTTTCGATCTTGCGACGTCGATTGCGGCGGCAAATAATGCGATGATGGATTCGACAGACCTACCGGCCTTTGTGTTTTCTCCCGAAGGTAACCCGGGAAGCACATTGGTGCTGGAGCGAGCCGTGCTGTCAACTTCGGACCATACAGAGTTTACTGTGCAAGTTTGGATTCGTCCGGAACGCTCACCTTCAGGGAACGAGGCTCAAGTTGTGCTAGCAAATGGCCACGACTTCGAACTCTCGTTGACCAGCGCTGGACATTTGGTGTGGCGGATTGCCGGAGGACGTTACATCGTAACCTCTCGTGATGCAGTGCAGTTTGGGGTGTTCTGCCACGTGACACTTTCGTTTGGTCAAGACAGAGTGGTATTGTTGATTGACGGCTCTGTTGCAGGTGAAATTGCGAGATCGAGCGTGCATGATGAGGCAGGCCCCGCTGCACCGGGCGTACCACTCTTCTCTATCGGGGGTAGCTTTGAAAGCTGCGATCCCAACGAAAAGAGACATATTCCACGTTGCTTTTATGGACAGATGCTAGATCTGCGCATTTGGTCGACGCTGCTCTCCAATCTTGGAGAGAACTGGAGCATTTCGTATGCTCTAACAGGCCAAGAAGCGCACCTTGTGGGATATTACCCCTTAGTCGGTGATTCAGAGCGGTTATTGATGGATCTATCGAAGCAGCAAAATCATGCTTGCGTCGTCGAAGGATATCAATCTCCCGATGCGATCCATGAGACAGCGATCTCGTCGATTAGTAATTTCGCCCCCGCAACCCCTGCAGAGTCTATTCCACTGAAGAATACGTTTGCTGTCTCTCTCGGAAGTGATTTTTTCGGTAGTGGCAACTTTTCTCTATCGGATGAGTCAAGCGAAGGAGTTAGCGGCCTAAAAGTGGACTGCGGGGACTCAGGCGCAGCGTTGTGGCGTCAGAATGCTGTTTCGATTGCGAATGGCTTTCAATCGATGCTGTCTATTGGACCCCCTGTTGCAGGTGCAGCACAGTCTTCACGGAAAACTGTTGTGTTCGCGATGTGCGAAACCTCTTTCTGGGATCTTGTTCCCTTGTTGTCAGAAGCAGCGAAAATATCAAACGGTCAGGTGACAGGTGACGATGTAGCGGACCCATCGCTTCGGCATTTCGATGGCTCTGCAATGCTTATTAAGGTAAGCGCGGATGTTGTAGCCCCGGGGATTTTGATGTACGAGTTGGGTTTGTACATTTGGTCGAAGACGCAGGAGAATCCTCTATCTCGCGTATTTCGGGTTGCTGGGGGCCCTTCCACTTCCCTGTCCGACATTCAGATCAAATACGAACTGCCTGGACGTGTTCTATCAGTTGCAATTGGCGGCGTCGGTGTGGTGTTTCAAGTGGCAGTGGATCTGGAATTCGCTCTTCGTATGGAGGCAGGTAGTGCGGTGCGAACTGGTTTAATTTTCCCTACGGGCAAGGATTCATCTGGCCAGCAAACCCCAACTTGGCTCATGAAGTGGGCGTTCGAATCGCTCAGTGCTAATTTGCCCAAGGAAGTGGCAAACTCAGTTCTGGGAAACGTGTATGCTGCTCTTCAAGCAGAAGGATCGGGTGGCGATGGTGAAAATAACGGCGAGAAGAAGACTATTACATGTACCCGGATGAGCACTGATGGTAGTGCTATTGCTCAAGAAGCGTATGGGTGTCAGACGTGCAGTTTGGTGCATGGAAGCAGCATTTGTCGGGTATGTGCTGTCATTTGCCACGAAGGTCACGAGCTGGTTGTGCTAGGTGTGATTACGACAGCTTGCTCGTGTCATGTTCGAGGTAACGGTCTCTGTCGCTGCAATAGTCCTGTCCAAGTCTCCGATTTCCCATTACTCAGCCACCCAGTGAATGGGTCGCTATGGGGCTGCAACAAGTGCACCGTGGTCAATAGCATCGATCTCAATCAATGCAGCGTATGCGGTAACAACGCACCTGAGCTTAATGCTGGAGCCAGTTCTACGGCACCAGAGTCTACCTGCACAGCCTTGGCGGTGGTCGAACAACCTAAGCCTGCTGTGGATTGGTCCTGTGAAGCATGCACAATGCTTAATAACGCGACTGCTACGAAATGCTCAATGTGTGATACCCCGCGAGCAAAACAAGCGGAACCTGACGTTGTCGGGTCTAGCCAAGAGAGCAAAACTGATAACGGACTCGCCACCCTTTACTACGCAGCGGAGGATGCCGCAAAACAGGATCACCCGATGGCTGTAGAACCTATTGGTCCTTGGGCTTGTGCTGCGTGCACGATGGAAAACCAGGCATCGGACACATCGTGCCACATGTGCGGGTCTGCGCGGGAGATTCCTATTGCCGCTGCCGTTGAGCCCTCCGAAGTTGTGATGGCTTTGCCTGCACCTAAAGTTGCCGCTACGTCTGCATCTTCTCCGATGAGTATGGACATGGATGGAGGTGATCAACCTGTAGTAACCCTTGAGCCTGCCGTGGATCTGCATGCGTCAAAGTTGCAGAACGTCAATTATCTGGATGAGTACAAACGTACAGCGGCTCTAGCTTTCAGTCACTTGCTGGAAGTTGGCAGCATGAACGACTCGGTGTGGGAAACTACTGGAGGTACGATGCATCTTGCTCTTGACAAGAGTTTTGTGGGCGAATATGTTCGCGGGACATACCTAGAGAAGGATGGAAAACTCAGTGGACTTGCGAGACTGACGGAGGATGGGGCCTGGAAGCTTGATGGGAGATTTAAGAAGTCGATCCAGTCACAGTCCAATGCATGCACGCTTTACTGGGACAAGACAGCATCCCGTTTTGACGGAAAATGGTATCGAGGTGACGGGTCGGGCGACTGGAAGTGCCTTGCGTCGCCGTATGCGTCTGAGTTTTGTGGGCTTGCACCCACAGACCCGGTGAAGAAGCCGGATGAGCTGCAGCCTTACTACGCGGGTATGGTGAACATGAAGCAGAATCTGACGAATGTGTGCTACCAGAACAGCTTTCTTCAGACTCTGTACATGACCCAAGACTTCCGACGCTTGATTCTTTCGTGTGATGCCCACAACTACTTCGCCCCGTATGCGGATAACGGTACATCGAGCGGTGGGAATGTTGTGTCAACTATCCAAGATCTATTTGCCCAGATGACTGCTTCCCAGCGACCTTACCTAGCTACGCATGCCCTCCAACGGTGCCTACCTGCCGAATTCAAGAATGGACGGCAGCAGGACACATCGGACTTTGCACATTTCCTGATTGATTCGCTTAGCCAGCAATTGAGTCAGCATGAAGACACTACCGACGATATCCCATCAATTTTTGGCGGCCATCAAGCGACGATCCTGGCTTGCAAGAGCTGTGGCAAGAAATCGGTGAACCGCGAATACTTCTGGGAATTGCTACTGAACATGATTGACCTTCGCTATACGCCGATCACAAGCATTACCGCAGTGAGTGGATCTTCGATGGACATCCACACCCCGGAGGGCTATGAGCGTCTCAACACTGACCTGAACAAGGATCGTGCGGGAGCACCGTACGCATACTTGTGCGTGAAGAGATGCCCAGAGCGGGCAACTACCGATGCTTCGATGGAGGATGATAATGAACGAGTGATGCCAATCACGGAACTGGTGGTAAAGGTGGCTTTGACTACCGACCTAAAGCCATCCATGCCGGGTTTTGAGCGCGTGGATCTCGATCTCAACGTCGGCGGCGGATCAACTGCGGGTGGAAAGAAGCAAGTGTATTTGTTCTTCCGTCGTGAGCCGAATGGGTCGCCCATCACTGATCTGCAAGTGATCTATGGGAATGAATCCATTCCTGATGGCTTCAAAAATATTCAAGTGGACCTTAACCAGGGCGATGGCTCCAAGGTATACTTGTGCTATCGATGCGATATGCCTATCACGGATCTGAAAATCGTCAACAGCGGAATCCCAGGATATCGGATGGTGGACCACCTACTCAATGTAAGCCATGGCGATGCGGTGAAGCAGTATATTGCGCTTAAGGTTGGGGGCAACGAACCCTGCCTGACAGACCTAAAGCTTGTCGAAGGCAATGATGTTCCTACATATGAGGGTCAAGGCTGGCAGTCAATTGGAAGCTCGTTTTCTTCAGCTCCTCTAGCGGAGCCTTCGCCAGATGCCGAGCCATTTGTGCCGGCGCAGCTAATGGTCCGCCGTGGCCATGGCAACCCCATTTTTGCAATTGACGTATTTCGTGCACCCCGCCAAGTGCCGAAGTACAACGATTATGAGGTCATTGAGCTTTTCCCAGCTGACTTCTCTGCAGATGCCGTCGCCCAGATAAAGGGTGACTGGATGGGAAGTGAAGAAACAGACCGTGGAAGGAAAGCGGTGCGAATGCACTCGGTGTCCGAACCAATTCCTGATGGACTATTTGTGAAGGGAGCGTTGGATGATAAGGGGGAGCTGTCATGCGTTGCAACACGCGTCTCCTCATGGTCGGATTCAATTACGGCGGGGGCTACGGCAGACTCTGTTGTGCCTGCTGACCCCTCTGCGGCTGTGGGTGCAAATAGCAATGCTGTCCCTAAGGTTTACCGCGTGTCGGGCTATTGGAAGAACGCAAAGGTGCCAAGTGCGCAACTTTTCGATGTGGAACTGCGACCTGCACCCAATGGTGTCAGTGGCGCTCCAGATACTCCTGCAGACATGTCGTCGCAAGGGGAACCGGCGCGATTGTACACGATCAATGGTACCATTGGTGATGGCAGAGGGAAGCCAATTGCTATTCAGGGTGTTCAAACTTCGAGGAAGGTGAAGGTCAAATGGCCGATCTCCAATATCGTGGTGCTACGTGGTGACGAGCGTGTACCGGAGGGCGTACAAGTTGTTCGAGAGACGTGCTCGGGTCGATCAGGAAACCTATTGGCTCAGACCGCGTCACCTCACACGTTGTACCTGGCAGTGAAGCGGGAGGAGGCGCCCGCCGATGGATACATTTCTGACGTTTGCGTGATCTATGGTGAGATTGATGCTGTTCCGGAGCACTACACTTGTATCCAAACAACGCCTGCGGGACACTCCGCCAACTTAAATGATGGCACGCCAGGCGTGCCGGTTTTCATCTGCTTCCGACGGGCTGGCACGAGTGAAAATGTTGCTGCCAAGAGCTTGATGGATCTCGCGTTGATGTGGACTTCAGGTGCTCAACCTGATACTCTCCCGACCGGGTTCACGAAAATCCAACACACGCCTCTCGGCATGGACGCTAATCTGAACCAGGGCACCAGCGGTGTAGCCATTCATATTTGCTACTCGAAATGTGAGGCAAAAGACATTATCCAGCCTTTGGAAACCCCGCTCAACGGTGAATACGAGATCACGAGCTCCCCATTGCCAGCATTTGGCCGCTTCCTCAGTCTCTCGGTCGTGGAGGAGCTTGAAGAAGCTCGTACGGTGGAAGGCAACTTCGGTATCGTATTGCATGCTCAGCTAATTGGATCGATGAGTGGCATTATGTACACCTCGAAACATCAGCAGACGGAGGACAGCAAGAATCGTACGATTGTTGGTGCGTGGAGGATTGAAAACCCAATGGCTGGTGGTGTGGGCGCGAGCATGAATGATTTCTTGCCATCTAGCTATCCATTCGAGTTGACGCTCAACGAGACAGGCACAGAAATGGATGGATGGTGGAGTGGCGCGGAGGGTGCGCCTGGTAGCGTTTCCAAGCCCACTATCTCCGTGGTTACGCCATCCAGCGGTGGGGCTTCGACCAATGCAACAGCATCTGGGTCGACTCCTGTTGTTATCGGCGGCAAGTGGAAACTCATCAAGGATTCTTACGTTCATGTGGCGTTCAAGAAGGACTACAGCACAGAGTGGCAAGACGGCCAGCTTGTATTCTCAGAGCGTGTGTGGCGCCACGACATTGAGTCGATGTTGTCCCGTTTTGTCGCTACTCGCACGCTGGGAGGTGATAATGCGCTCTCCTGCAGTGTGTGCCAGAAGAAAACCGAGTCGCGGACGCACACGGTGATCTTTGAGCCACCTGAGCATCTGATTATTACGCTGAAGCGCATGTATTATGATTGGACTCAACAGAAAGCGTGCAAGTGCCTGCATGACGTTCGCTTCCCAGCACTGTTGACGCTGCCGTCGTTGACGGAAGAGGAAGAACTTGCAGTCTATGACTCCACGAACGGCGATTTGGCACGTGCGAAGCATCAGAATCAGTCTCGTCACTACGGCTTGTATGGCGTGCTTGTGCACTCGGGACTCACAGCCAATTCAGGCCACTACTACAGCTTCTGTCGCGAGAGTGACGAGAGCACACGGCAGCTGCATTTGGAAGACTCAACGCTGTCTCCGTGGATCAAGTTCAATGACACGAAGGTCGAGCCCTCCAACTGGAAGGAAATCAACAGACGTGTGTCTAGCACCGTATCCGACACAGTGTATCTGTTGCTGTACAAGAAGCTCTCGTACGAGCCAACGCCTCCGAGCAGTGATGGAGACCAAGAAGCAGGCGTCTCGGATGCTGTGAGCTCTGACGACGAGGAGGCAATGTTGCTTGCGAAGGCTATGGCGCTATCCATGTCGGCTGCGAAGCACAACCAACATCGACAGGTCGAGGAGGAAGAAACCAAGGGCGAGGCCGATGCTTCCAACAACGTGGAGAGCGAGGATTCTTCTGTGCTGTCGACCAGCGTGGTGACCAAGACACTCCTGAAAAGGGTACGCCTCACTTGTCTTCATGTTGGGGATTCGTGTAGCACTCATTCACTTACCTTTTCTACTTTGTGTAGGTGGAGGAAGAGAACGCCGCCTTCCTGCGCGATTCGGTGGCAGCTACCTCCAGTGCGGTACATGCTGACGATTTACACACGCTGCTAGTGCTGCGGCACTCGCTACCGTGGCATCTGCGTGCGGTGTTGAACAACGTCAGCTAAATACAACATGTGCATTTTTCATGTTGCTTGGTGGTTTGTAAAATGCAATAGAGGGCTCCGACAGAGTTCGTTTTTTAGGAAAAAGATCGTATGTGCATTAGTTTTCGTTATCGCTCTCGAGAGAGAATGGCGCGGCGGGGCCAGAAAAAAAAGGGAAACTACGGACACTGCAAGCAGATCCGAAGCCATAAACATCCAAGCTAGAAAAGGAGAAGCACGCGACTGAAAAGCAGAGAGGGGCGCCTGGACAACGTTGTAGTAGAACGACAACGGTTCAGGCCTTTCACGCAGCGGCGGCGACCATGGCGTGGCGCTTGAACACGCCAGCCTGCTCCCCTTGCGCCTGCTCCCATCTCGCCAGCTTGCTGCGGTAAGTCTGGATAAGGAACTTGAGAGCCGTGGGGCCGCCAATGACAGCCTCGAGCTTGTCGCGGCTGCGCAGATCCAGCAGCGTGAGCTCAGGCAGCCCCTCCGAGATGAAGAAGACCGAGTCCGAGGTGAGCTTCGTGCAGCCCCAGAGACGTAGCTCCTTGAGGCGGGTCATGGACGCGGCCACCTGCATGATGGCAGCATCCGTGAGACGCGAGCACTGCGACAGGTTCAGCGAGCGAAGTCTTGGCTGAGACTCGCACAGTGCCTTCACTCCCTTGTCTGACACCTTGTAGCAGTAGCGCAGGTTCAGGTCCTTGAGCTGCGGCAGGTGCGCGGCAATCTCGGCCACGACCTTGTCGTCCACCTTGTGGGCATACCGGAGGTTCAGTCTCTCCAGCTGCGAGCAGCGCTGCACGACGTGCACAATAGCGGCGTTATCCACGTTGTGGCACCCCCACAGACTCAAGTCCCGGAGCTGCGTGCACTGAGCAATGCCACGGACATCGTCGCCTTTCACCGTGTGGCACCCGAGAAAGTCCACGACACGCAGCGACGCCGCATTCTTCGTCAACAATTTCTTCAGCGCCACGCGGTCGACGGCCATGTCCCTGAAGCGGAGCTCTCTCAGGTTGACACACATGTCGGCGAGGAGTCCGAGAGCTTCAGCATCCATCGCCGCGCACCTGTGGAGCTCCAGCACCTTCAACGGCTTCAGCGCCGCCTCAGCTCCTGCACTCTTGAGCACCGAGGCGTCGAAGCCATCGCAGCTGGCAAGTCTCAGCTCTGTGAGCCCCGTGGGCGTCGAGTGCTTGAGCACCGCCGTCCAGAAGCTCTCGGTCTCGTGCTTGAACTTCTGGTCACAGAGATGCTCCGTCTTGCCCTGACACGCCTCGCACTGTCCGCAGTAGGACACGACACTCTGCGCCAGAGGCTCTCGACTCAGCAGCTCCTTGCTGCTGCTAAGCAGAGCGAACTGCTCTCGGATGCTCAGGAAGTCCAGCACCTGACGGAGACTCTCGCTGGGGAGGGCCTCGAAGCCGTGGGCCGCCATGACCACGGATTTAAGGGTAGTTTTTACTTTAATAAACTGGAGGCTGGAGGCTTATTCCGATTGCCAAAAAGACGTGCGGGTTTCGTGCGAGCGCTGGTTGATCCACTGGTGCTGAGGACAGTCCTTCAGCATCCCCTTGAGCAAGCTGAACGGACAGGAACGGGGGAAGACGGCGGCGGTCTCGGGAAGCTGCAGAGGGCGCGCGAGGAGGTGACGGCACGTATGTGGGCGGGGAGGCGTGTCGAGGACTGAAGCACGAGGGTGAACTGGCAGGGCGGGAGAGCGAGGAAGAGGACGACTCCCAACTGTTGCGACTCTCTCGGCAAAATCGGGAATGAGGTTGGGGGCGTTTGACGAAAATCACGGTGGCTTTTCTATGGCGGGTTTACTGTGTTTTCGGCGAAATGCTCGACTCGAGTTTTCGGGATGGCAAAGTGTGCCAGGGGCAAAGTGCGAGAAATTTCCATAATCCAGTACAAGTGTACTGGATTCTGTCATCCGGGGAGCTGAATTAATAGTACTGTCGTCCACAGTAAGTATTAAGTTCGTTTGAGAACTTCCTAGCCACTGCGTCTGCGGTGCTGCAATCAGCCTTGTATGTCTCGTTCACCGCATGGTTGATCTTCTGCATATAACTTAGTTTTTGAAGATCGTCCAGCCACCGAGCACATACGAAGAACGCGAGGTACAGCAGGTAGATAATCACCAAACGGGGTTTCCGTGTACGTCATGAAGCGCGGAGTCGTGAACGTTGACGAAGACGTGCAAGCAGCCTGAGGTCCGAATCCATGGAGCCGCCACGCAGCGTGAGGCTGCGCCCACAGGGAACGTGGCGTTGTTGTTGCGCACATTGACCGCTTTCGTCCAGAAGATGGTGCTGTGTTGCGACGGGGGTAGCAGGCAGGGACGAGTTGGTGCCGGCACACTGCAGCTCCTCCATCAGCTCTTTCGTTTCCGTGTTGGTTACGGCTGGCACTCGGCAGATAGTGCTGGGGTCGTCGTTGTAGAATTTGGGGCCTGCGAATGGTTTGTTCCTAGCGCCCGCTGGTCGTAGTATGGATCGGTCAAGCGGTGAAGTACATTTGGTTGGCACTGGAGGCGCGTACTTTCGTGTGTGCCAGCGTGATCAACGCCAGCATTGACAAGAGAATCGAACCCCAGCGTGGCATCTTGGAGGTGATCGGGTGACTGCAAGAGCAAAAGCTCTACATATATGTTTATGGTACTTAGCAAGCGTACTGACTTTTCATTTATGCGAACTTAATGCAATCGTACTGTAAATAATACGCGTATGATATTTATAGTATGTCAGTACACTTGTACTGGATTATGGAAATTCCTCGGCAAAGTGCATTGCTGCACGATGCGTCGCACGTTACTACATGTATGAATTATCATAGTGCTGCGAGTCGCACGCGACAGGAATGCAAGAGTCTTAGACAGCACGATCCTCTGGGCAGGTTCAACACAAGCCCCGATGATGACGAGGGAGGACGTGGCGCTCGCGCATGACCGCATTGTTCCAACGCTGAGCCCTGCTCGAGAAGGGAAAAGGTGTCTCAGCCAAGACGTTGGCAATTTGCCCCGTGTTGCATGTTATCTTCCTGCAAGTTCTGAGCTATGATACTATGGCCACCTACCACGGAAGCTCCGCGTTGGGGTGCGTGGGGTCCGCGTTCAGAAACTTACCCGTGTCCTTGATCGACAAGTCGGCGACGACGTCGGCAATGGACGACGCAACGTCCGAGGGCTTGAGCGCTCCAAGGTTCCCCGTGAGCTCCGTGTCCACGTATCCGGGGTGCACCGCGACGACAGCGACGTTGCTGTCGCGCAGGTCCTGGACGAGCGAGCGCGTCATCATGTTAAGCGCCGCCTTGGAGGCGCTGTAGCTGTACTGGCCGTTGAATACCACGGCGTTGCGAGCATCATTGCTGGCAATGCTGCCCAGGATGGACGAGATTTGCACGACGGAGGCGGAGCCGTGGGCTTTGGCCGCGAGCTGCAGGTTGGGCTGCAACGCGTGCGTGACGAGGAACGGACCCACGACGTTGACCTGGAACACCTTCACGAACATGTCCTTGGTGGGCTCGACGATCTCGGTGAGCCAGCCCGTGCCAGCGTTGTTGACGAGCAAGTCGATGGCCACTCCCTCAAGCTGGCGGGCTGCTTCGGCCACGGAGGCCTCGTCCGTTGTGTCAATCTTGACGACCTTGAAGGGGGAGAGCGCAGCAAGCTGTCGGGCAGTCAAAAAGGGTACATGCAGCAAATGTCAACGTATTGCTCCAGGCGAGAGGGTGCAATAGTTCTGTACGCACCTTCTCCGTGTTGCTGTTGGCGCGGGCCGTGCCCAGGGCTGCCGAAAAATAAATTGGTGGTGCAATTATTGCAATAGATTTGAATCAATAGTCTATTGGCTAGCTATCACGATTGCGAAACGATTATCTATCGCGCTACCCAAGCTGACTTCAATAATCTATTGGAAGACTCAACATCGTGACTCAGGGCCTGAGGTACTTAGCCTCTGCAAGGCGAGCCGCAAACAGGGCCTGAGGTGGTTAGCCTCTGCAAGGCGAGCCGCAAACAGTCAATGCTATTTTTGAGTCAGATTGCACTATTGACAGCGCGGATGTATCAGATAAGGTAACCTTTAATTATATTGGCTGTGCACCAATAATCTATTTCTCCATGTTTGGCANATCTATTTCTTCGGGTAGCTTGCAATAGATAACAATGCAATAATCGGCAGCCCTGGCCGTGCCGATGACGTTCCAGCCAGCTTCGGTGTAGTGGGTGGCAAGGGCGAGACCGATGCCGCGCGTGCTTCCGGTGACGAGGACGGTCTTCTTGGTGGCGGTCATGGGGGTTGTTGGTTGAACAGGTAAATTTAAAACTGAAGAGCAATGAAGATCCTCAAACAGGGCCGCGCACCGGACTGACAGAAGAATTGAAGCTGCTTTAGTCATGTGATCAAGCGTTGGCACATGTAGGCGTGCCGAAAACAACGCTCGCGTGAAGGTTTTTGTATGCCAGCGCAATCGTCACGATCACGATTTGGGTAGGACAAGACAGATTGGTCCTGCTTTTGCCAGAGATTTCATCAAACCATGATCATGTGCTCCATTCGTACTTAGTGTAGACTCTCAGCACGGATCATTGCATCCATCCCACTACCAGTACCCGCCTTGGCGCAATGGACGCTGCTGGTTGTGACACGCAGCAGCCCAAGACGCGGAAGCGGAAGTATCGCAAGTCGACCCACGCCATTCTCAAGGTATGGGGAGGTGACGGTCACTGAATGGAGCCCCTGATGGTCTAACGGTGTTTGAGACAGGAGGAGAAGGCAGCATCGGCGGCTGAACTTGAAACGTTGACTGCACGACTAGAGACTCTGGAGACGAAAACGTTCGGGGCTCGAGAAGAAGAGGAGGAGGAACAAACCCGACGATGCAGGGACAAAATGGTGGAGAACGGATTGTTGCGGCGAGCTGTTCAAGATCAACAGGACCAATTCACTACTGTTCACACTCTGGCGAACGAGTATTCTCTCACGGTAAAAAAAAACGCCATGACCTTGCTCTTCGACTCTGAATCAGCAAACCACTTGGGTCTTACACGTGTGGTGAACTGATAGGACATTGAAGTGGGAAGCTCGCTGCACCGGTTCATTCATTTGACCAAGGATGAGAGTTCCCGACGGGCTGCACTTGCCTCCATGAAGCCTGAAATCTTAACGCGAGGAATTCAGCTACTGCAGCGACGAAAACCTAAGGGACATCAGCCATGGCGACCGATGCGCGGTGATCATTGCTTCGAAGCTTCCACTGGTGATTACTTCGTGTCTTCCTTCGCTGTGATGCCGTTTAAGCGCTTCAAAACAGTGCAAAAGGCGTTTGAGGCGCTCACCGTGTACTTCAGCAACCTCGAAATCAGCCGTACCGAAAAGTTTGGGAGCGTGACCATCCGCGAGGACAATGACGGCTTTAACGCGGACATCGCACATAATCGCCTCGTGACGACAATGCTCAGTGGGGGTGAAATGGAATCCAACACGGTTTTCTTCTCCAAGTTTGTGGAGCAGACCAATGACGCGGACCAACAGCGCGAATATGGAATCGTTGTGTGCGATTTCATCGACGAGGATGACCGCTACCCGTTCCGTCCAGAGGCTCGAGTTCGACGGGAATTAAGCTCAGTATTGGAGATCAGCTCGTACATTCGACCAAAGTCGACAAATGGTGATACTGGTAGGACTGCCTCGAACAGAGAGCAAGAAACTGAGTGGTTCTGACTCGGTGGGTGCATACACGACTACACTATCCAACACTTACGCTTGAGCGAGACAACTGGAGCGAAATGTGCGAAAACACCGAGCGATGGATGCAGTTCCTGCAGCAGGCCCTGCTGGAAACTCTGGTGTGATTCAACCAATGCGGGGGTTGCTTGGAAACTTGTTTGTGAGCCTGCAATTGCAATCATGTGCTTTATTTGCTGTTATCGCTTGTGGTATCACTTAAAATGGCGATGGAAGTGCAGTAAACGGCAAGCATATCTCGCTGCCCGAACTGCTGTGGAGAGATGAAACACCAAGACCCAATTTGCGCAATTGACTGTCCTCTAAGCTCGCCGTCCACAATTGAATCTCAAGTTCTCCAGTGTTGGCATCAATTGCTTGGATCGCGTGCGACTTCTTGGGGCGATAGATGAACCACAACATCAATTGCAGGATGGCTAATATCGCCCCCGCAGCATTCGGAATCATGACGAATCTGTCCGGGGAGATAAGACATAGGACGATCCATAGCAGGCAATTGACGGTGTAGATCAAGCACATGCTGAACGACAGCGACGCCGCGGACTTGGTTTGTACGACCTTCTTGATAGTCATAAGGGGCGCTCCGAACATCCCGACGGACGTGACGATGGAGATCCATCCGATGGTCGAGTTGACTCCATGCCGAGACTGGCGCGTAATGGCTGTTGTCGAAGCGACTATCGTGTAAATCACCACCACGACGACAAGGAGAAAAT
The DNA here is from genome assembly GCA_001314425.1 of Phytophthora pluvialis. Classification (NCBI taxonomy): domain Eukaryota; phylum Oomycota; class Peronosporomycetes; order Peronosporales; family Peronosporaceae; genus Phytophthora; species Phytophthora pluvialis. The sequence goes on along the minus strand of LGTU01000087.1, from coordinate 6,524 downwards.
TCACTGCACACACCCGGAGGACAGGAGCACGCTTTTGACTCCACTTGTAGAAAATCCCGACAAACGCGATGGACGTGACGATGCCGAAGACCGAGACAGCAAACAAGGGGAAGATGTTGTCGACCAGATACCCGTACATCGTGAGCATACAGCAGTTTGTTCCGAGCAGAACGACGGGCAGAACAGCAACTTCACCAGTGTCTTTGTACTTGTGCACACGATAGAAGTCTGGAAAAGGTGCCACTCGAACGAAAATGGACGAGACAATCGTGAGCACCACAAACGCGGTGTGTGCGGTTGAATTTGCATCGCTCATGTCTGGGGCTGCAGCTGGAAATTCTGGGAAATGGGAACTTGCTTAGAAATCTAGATATGAGAGAGTCTACATGTAGAGCAGCTCCGCATTGTTGCCTTTGGCTGGGCCTTTGGTATCGCGGAGACAATGTTTGCGCGTCACTTCATCAACTCGTGAGTGTTTGCGCGGACAGCTCTAACGAAGCAGAGGTTCAAGCGAAACTCGGCTTTCCATCTCGGTTGCAAGATGCAAGCTCTGTCCTGACCCTCGTACTGACAACACGGAGCTAAGCGGTCCATGGGCATCACCTTACGCACGCCGTGGTGCTTAGCATCCCTAAGGATCGCACCACACACCATTGATGTGCTTGCAGTGATTACGATGTTTGCGCGGCACTTCACCGATTTGAGCGTGTTGCACTGGTACCTCAATGAGGTACCAGTGAGGAAACCCGAGACCGTAGTGAAAGTCTTAGCTGCGCGTCGACAACGCCCGACGTAGCGCCATTGGTTTGACTCTTCCATGACGAGCGCGGGCGAGCGCAAGCGCAATTGGCCATCTTCGTCGACCCTCACCGATGCTTTTAAGCAACCTCAGTGGCAGGAAATGCACTCGTAGATGCCATTCCCAAACTTCCATTGCTCAACGCATTCCACTACCATGGCCCATCGCAATCGCAGTCAATTGTCCGCGTAGCTGCGGTCCAAGCGGAGCCGGAGTGGTTCAATCTGCAAGCCGGAGTGAAGAAGACTTGCGCGTTGGGCTGCGGAAGGCGGTGCCGAGCTCGTGTCGTTCCCGGAGTGTTTCATCCCAGGGTACCCGGCTTGGATCTGGACGCGACCGGTTGACCCGGAGCTCAGTGTCAAGTACATCCAGAACTCGCTCACGGTGGACTCCCCCGAGATGGAGACGATCCGAGCCGCTGCAGCCAAGCACAACATCAACGTCGTGCTGGGATTCTCCGAGAACGACCACAACTCGCTCTACATGGCGCAGGCGACGATTTCGGGGGCTACTGGTGCGATTCTCATGAAGCGCCGCAAATTCAAGCCCACGCACGTCGAGCGCACGGTTTTCGGGGACGCATCGGGCTCCTCGTTGATGAATGTCGTGGATCTGCCGATCGGCAAAGTCGGAGCGCTGAACTGCTGGGAGCACATTCAGCCTCTACTCAAGTACCACACGTTCTTGCAGCATGAAGAGATCCACGTGGGGTCGTGGCCAGCTCTGGACCCGTTCGTGGAAGGCGACGCTGGCCACTGGGGCATGAGTCGCGAGGGCGGTCACTGTGCTGGTCAGCAGTATGCGGTCGAAAGCGGGTCCTTCGTGATGCACACCACGGCGGTCACCACGCAGCGGGGCATTGATCTGATGAAGACGCATAATGGCCTCATTTGCCACACGCCCGGAGGAGGCTGCTCGGTAATTTACGGCCCTGACGGCCGCCGACTGTCGAAGCCTTTGCCGGAGACGGAAGAAGGTTTGGTATTTGCCGACCTCGACAAGACGCTCATTATCGCAGCGTGCACGCTGGTGGATAGCTGCGGACACTACAGTCGCCCGGACATGCTGTGGCTCGGCGTGGATGCTCGTGAGCGCAAGCACGTGGACTATCAAGGAGCACCGGAATCGAAATCGGAGAAGTCGGACACAGCCAGCGAGGTGAGCTCCGACTACATGTAGTTCATCCAAGCCAACTACTACTTCTGACGTAGTGAGCTGCAAACGCAGGAACGGGCTGTCTGGCTTGTGTCGTATACATCGGTCTATCCGTTTTACAAGTGTGTGACTTCAAGTTTTATTGTTGATCTGAACTTGTCCTTCATTTACCTCCAAACAAATGTTTGCTGGGCTTTCCACGTGTGTATACGAAGTGCATAGATAGGAACTTACCCGACAAGGAATTTCGCTACCTTAGAAGCAAGACTAAACATTAGTACCGACGGCACTTCGCCTTTGTTCTCCTCATTGACGGATCAAACTCACAGCGCCCATAAGAACAAAACACCAAAGAGTGAGCGCTCCACTTCCGCAAATCATGGTCAGTCGCGATGAGTCTCCTTCAACGCCTTTCACCACCACCTAATTTCATTTTCATCACCAGGGTGCCTCAGACCAACTTTGGCTTGATGTCTGCCTGGATGCCCACCCGCATCAGGGTTTAGTTCTTCTTGTTCTGTGCTACGCAAAAGAAAAGGAAACTTTTGAGACGAACTGCTGCAACTTGTTCTTATTTCTTCACGCTTAAATACACAAACCATTGATCCATCCACCCACGACAAACTGTTCCACTTGGCCATCTACGGAATCAGCAGTTCCCGACGGTGCAGGTTGATCTGGTACTCCCACGACTGCTGCTGCGCGTAGCTCGACACGTAGAGCACGTACATGGTACTTTTGGCATAGATCTTCACGGGGAACAGTCGACTCGGGTCGCTCTTGGGCTGCGCACTGGACTTGATGATCTGCAGCTTGGCCAAATCCAAACTAATGAGCAGCTTGGCCGTCGTGTTGTCGAACAGGTGGAACGTCGTGTCCGTCAGCACGCCCCAGCGCGTCACCACCGTCTTCCTCGACGGCGACGCGCTCGCCGGCGTCCTGGGGGTCCGCGGTGCCGGAGATGCCAGCAGTCCATTGCTCGACACTTGTCTGGACCAGAAGGAGAAGGACCGTCTCGGGCGCGTGGAAATGGGCGGCGCCAGGAGGAACTGGCCCGACTTGCACGGCATCCGGGACGAAATGGGCGTGATCTCCAGGTCCACGGTGCCCTGCACAAACCGGTGCAGTCCGACGATGGACTCCTCCACTGGGAACTTCCACTTGGCCAGGGGGGCGCTGAACGTCCGCCTGTGTTCCCACCCGGGCTCCATCGCTGCCACAGCTTGACCAAGAAACCGCAGCCTCCCCGTGTTGGTGACGCCGATGAGCGTGGCCACAATGTCGCACTTGCTGGAGAGCATGGGCACGAAGAACGTGTCCTCGGCCCACGTGGGCAGGTTCACGTTCGTGCACTTGGCCGAGGAGAAGTGGAACATGAAGGGCCCGAACGGCTTCTTGAGCACACGCACGTTGCAGAAGACCGACACCACGTTGCGGAAGTCGCAGAGCATCTCCAGGCCGCGCACCCGCGCGACCTGCAGCTCCACGGGGCGCCCCACGGCGCTGAGCCGCGTGGCCAAGCGGCGGCGCGCCAGGAAGCAGCGCACGAGCCGCTGCGTCACCACGGCGGCAGCGTGACGCGCCGCGCGGCGCTCCGGCGGCTGCAGCGCCTCCTGCTCCTCGAGGCGCCGCGCCTCCCTCAGCTTGGGCTTGGCGTCCCCCCACACGCGGCGGCTCTGCGCGTCCATGGGCGGCGTGCCGGGCATCTCGAGGTCCTGCTCCTGCTCCCGCTCCGGCTCTGACGAGAGCTTCTTGGCGTCCAGCGGTGGCGGCGGTGGCGGCGTGTTGGCCTCGGTGGAGGTGGCATCTTCGCTCGGCCGGCGCGGAAGACGTACGCTCGACGGCATTTTTCAGTGTGGCGGAAAACGGCGATGTGGCGGAATAATGCTCGGCAAAGGCTATACCGACTCCCAAAACATCTTGCTTTTTGTATGGGAGAGACATTACTCGAGGCTGATATGTGCGATAGAAGGTGGTTGGTGGTTGGGTGCATCTTTCATCTGCAGCGTGCGACTTGCAGACTCGGCGGACGGGCCACGCATGGTCACGTATGGCGCCTCAAGTGGGGAGTTGTAGAGGCGATGGAGAGCTGAAGGCCAGACATACAGTCCCATGGGATCTAAAATGGCTTCACACGATGCGAAGCCACGTAGCGCTCTCACTTCCAGCTTCTGTGAGTTACTTCAGTTACTTCAGTTACTTCAGCTGCCATTCTCGGAGCAGCCTCATCACGAGAGTCACTCACTCACTTTCTCACTCGGAGAAAGTGAGTACTGTACATACCTAAGTGACGTGGTGCCACCAACATGACAGTTGAAGCTGCTCCACGAACAAGACCTCGACGACGCGGCAGTTTCTTACCGCCGCCTCCCACACACACCAAGCCAAATTGGCCAAAGGTACGCACAGAATCGAAACCTGAGCAAAGGACACGATCGCGTCCGAGGCTGTAGTGGCGACTTTAGACCCGGACGTGTCAATGCTCGAGAGTTCGGGAGCATCGGAGGAGGAAACAAAAGACGAGGAAATCGCTAGATGCGGTGCATCTCCCGCTGCTGCTGCTTCGACTTCCGCTGTGACTGAAGCTGATCCAGATCACGTTGATGACCATGGTGCGCTGGTTCCAACGCGGGTGACGATTTTATTGGCTCTTCAACTGAATCGAAATGGGATGAAAATGCTCCTCCAGTAAAGCGAAGCCGCACGGCTAGTGGGAGATTGTGTTGTGTGCATCCAGGATGCAGCACATACCCTCAGTTGCGTCGTTTGTGCTTCGCGCATGGTGGGTTTAAGCAGTGCTCACGTGCCGATTGCGACAACAAGGCGCACTTGCGGGGGTTGTGCTTCGAGCATGGTGGGTTTAAGCAATGTTCACGTGCCGACTGCGACAAGGTGGCCAAGTTACGTGGTTTGTGCTTCGCGCACGGTGGGTTTCAGCAGTGTTCACATGCCGACTGCGTCAAGAAAGTGAAGTTGCGGGCAATGCTCGGAAAATACCATATCATATTGTACGGCCTCCTTCCAGCTACCATAATAAATAATGCCATATCCACACAAACAATAGTTAGTCGTTGTCAAATACTCAATGTATTGACAGTTCTTACAGATGCCTCATTCCTACCAGGGATTCAAAGACACAGCAACCACACTCACATTTGCTGGTACATGTCTTGAACAGTAGTCACATCCCAGTAACCTCGGTTAGCACGTAGGAACACGAGCATTTCGAAGTTCACCGGCAACAGCGACGCTCTCTGCGGAGTCAGTACAAGCTTAGTCTGCGAGAAGAGCCGCTCGCAGCGGTTGCTGGTGGGCGGCATCTTCACCAGGAGCTAGGCGTACGAAGCGGAGGCCTGCTGGGCTCTTCCTGCCTTCGTTGCTCTCAGCACCGACGTCGCGAAGTCCTCCTCGTCACGCAGCTTGCGCTTCAAGCCTGCATTTCCCCGCGCCGCAACCTCAAAGCGCTTGATCGCCTTGCGCTCACCCGACGTCAGGCGCCCCTCCTCTCCGTTAATGACCTGTCGTTTAAAAATAACATATCAACCGCATTAGTACTTTCCGGNCCTGTTGTTTAAAAATAACATATCAACCGCATTAGTACTTTCCGGTAACAATCCCATCTAAATAATAGTACCTTCACCGCAGCAGCTTCAAAAGTAGGAGAATGCACAATAGAAGCCGTGGCGCTTAGCTTCGCCTTCAGCGACGGGAAGCGCTGCGCCACGGAATCGAACAATGCGCGAACGTCAGCCAGTGTCAGGTCCTCCGACTGCAGCTTGAGTGAGACGCTTTGAAAAATGCGGAGGTCCGCCAGCAGCGCCTCGATCCGCCGATGCATCGCCGCCTTGGGGATGAGATCGAAAACAGCTTCCACCTGTTTGATCTCGTCCCGGACTCGAACGTAGCGAGCCACCATATCAAAAGTGGAGCTCCAGCGCGTCACGTTCGGACGCAAAGGGGACAGTGGCGTGTACTCGCGCAGAGCAGCGCGGTTGTTGATCGTGCGCAGAGCCGCCGTCAGCGTACTCACCGCGTCCACCGCCGACTTGTGGTTGTCCAAATGCGAATTGACGGCCAGGTTAAAGCGGTGCGAGGCACAGCCAATCAGTGGCACCTCGAGGCGTGTCGCAGTCGCACGGTTTGTAGCACAGTTATCACCAATCAGAAATGCCAAGTTCGATTCTGATTGGTGAAAAACCTCGATGATTTTCTTCATGAAGGAGCAATGCGATTGGGCCATTAGGTCGCCTTCCTCCATCGGTGCGATCGCGAGCAGCGTTTGCTTGAGCTGGCCGTCGTGCCAAAACACCGCGAACAGCGCCACGTAGTTCTCCAAGAAGAACGTCGACGCGTCGAACATGATGCCGAAGGGGCCAGACATCTCGGCGCTAATCTTGGCCTCGACTGCAGCCACCACCAAAGCCATGTAGACCTTGAGTGTCTTGGAGCAGACAGGCTTCAGCTTGGACATGCTCCTCGTGAGTGGATCGTCGACCTCGCTGAGAGGCATGTTGCGGGTGACGACCCACTCAATCCACTGGTACATGTTGGCAGCGGTGGGATTTACGAA